>JAQGBV010002765.1:0-10663 GCA_034698685.1 Isotomurus pseudopalustris | reverse complement strand
ACCATCCCACAGTCTCCAGATCCCACTTACACTACACTACATTGTGTGTGTAAAAATCAGTCTCTCCAGATCCCACTATCTGGAGCCTTCCACATAACACAAGACAAGACCTCTCCACCAATTCAATGCGTCAGAAACAAGAAAACTTACGTGACTTACAAATACATATGCAATTTGTCAGTTCTTGATTTGCCGAATCTCAGCAAGTTCTTGATACACGAAGACTACAGGACTCCACGCAATTTTTAAAATCGATCTGAAAAAATATTTCTAATTAGTTCACGAAAACCGGAACAGATTTAATTACTTGAGCACGTAAATTGTTAAGTTGCTAAATAACTTACCAAAGAAGGGCAGAAGTCACTCCTATGAAGTTTTCAGACAATCAAAAGGTAAAACTGGAAGAGATGATCTCTAGGATGCAATTCGATGAAAGCCAGCCTACAACTGAGGGAACGGGAGATGGAAGCGGACTTCAGCCTCACTAATAAAAAAAACCCACGCCGCCACTCAGAGTCTGTCTGTATGCAGAGACTATTGCAGACACAAAAGTTAACCGCCTTCGTCCTAAACGTTCGAACGTTTTTACTCTGCTAATAGAGCACAATAGTACAATACACAATTAGCTAATCAGCAGCACAGTTGAAGTGTTTCTTATGAAATAGGAAACGGAGTGTCAGCAGGCGACATGAAGTCGGACGTCGTAGACAAGAAATATAACACCTAACCTTATCAAACGTCCAATTCCAAATGTAGTGAACTAGTAAAGCCATTAAGTACATAACCAGAGCTGTGCTGCTGAGGAGACATTCTAGATAGTGCCATGCATTTTCCAGTGTTTCATTTGCATACATAACTAGACTTCCATTTCCATTTGTCATTTTTGTGGAGTGACCGAGTGATGCAGTGAAGTGATCTAACTAATCTTGCATGTAGTAAGTTAATGTTAATGCACGAACAAATATCTTTCATGCTAATAGTATAGTTCAAAACTTCAAAGCTAAAGGAGAGAAACGAATCACGAATGCAACTAGAGTCATCCGTCCGTATGCAGTGCACTCACATTTCTCGATTTGCTTCTTTCAGATCTCGAACTGTGCTGTTCAGTCCAATTATAAAAATTGTGCTCTGTTTGTCTGACCAAATACAAAAACTAACCTTAGCCGTGCCTTGGAAGTACTATAAAGTAAGTTTTATATTCCACACACAATTGCACTCATTTTCATTGTAAAGTAAAACTACCTAATTGATGTATAATACAGGTATTTTATATATTTCATATGCTGTATATTTACTGAGATGCCGATTGGTTCTATTCTTTTATTATAGTCCCATTCCCATTCAGTCTCTGTTACAAGACAAGTTCGTACTAACTTGACATTTGCTAGAGGGGATTTATAAATAAGAAGAGAACTCACATTTCCAGGCTTTCTTGTTCGTGTGGAGGTCGGAACTGTCATAGATAGGAGCTAGGAAATCACGAGAGTGATAAGCACTCATCTCGAAGTTATCGATTCAGGTTAGCCCATTAAATAATCATCAGATTTATATCTACCACTTGCTTTACTGATCCATTAGAAACTGGCTTTTAGTGGAGGAAATGAAAATACATACAAAGCTATTATTCTCATCGCATACAACAATTTTGGCTTTCGTCATGAATTATAATATGTAATGTTAGGTCCCATCGTATCACATTTTCCTTCATAACATCTTATGGCCTTGTCTTGCAATTTAGAATTCATAGAACGATACAACAATGCACAATCAATTAGTACAATACGACTCCACCTCAAGACACAGAGAGATAGTCAAAAACTTCGAGGACAAGTTGAAAGCAGCTGAGCAAAACTTGCGAAAAAAGTATGGCTCTTCCAACAACTCTTCTTCAGCTGGAAGTTCTTCAGGGCAGGAGTTCGGAGGAGGTAAGTCCAACCAGTTTTTAGTATTATTAATACCTTTGTAAGAGTCAAATCTTAACAACTGACATTTACCTCGTTGTTAAAGATCTGGTAAAGATGCAGCTGGAGCAGTTGAATCAGCAGGTGAAGCAGTTCGAAGAAGACGTCGTTAAGTTTTCAAGCCCCCATAGTCATTTCACGAAGGAGTACCGAGCCTTAACCACTCAATCTACAGAGTTGAAGATTAACTTGGATCGCATTAAAATCGACGCTACTCAACGGCAGGATGATTTTAATCGGAAGAAGGATCTCATTTGTGCCGTTGGGGGTGCAGTAGCTATTCTGAATTCTAAAGTTCACGAGGATGGGCAGCTGTGCAAAAAATGTCCTGTCACTGTCATTTAATTTCTTCCTTAATGGGCTTCATTTTTTATGACCGTCTATTTCCAAATGCATTTCACAAATCTTGAGTTTCAGTGAAATAATGTGACCTGCATTACTTTATTATAAGTCTGTAAGTTGTAAGTAAATCGAAAAATCAATTCGATCGTAATGTAAACAAACATACAGATGAGTTTTACATTTGAATCATATCTCGCATAATACACTGAGAAGCACCCTGGATAAGTTTAATTGCATTTTTCATAGATCATGCATTTCCGAAATCTGTTGTGTAGAACTTCTGGAGATGTGTTTCTTAAAAACGTATTCCTTTATGCATTTTAGATTTCCAGAAGATATGGCCTCCGTTAAGAAAGATGTGTCACCCATTAGGATTGTAAAATTGCTCAACGATTGTATTGTGTTGGACAACGATGGAGTCGATCAAGTGATACAGCAGTTGGATCCGAAATATTCTGATGGAGTTGTGATCCTGTCCATCATCGGTCCTCGAGGACGTGGGAAGAGCTTCTTTCTCAACCTCATCCTTAAGTACCTGAGGTGCGGGGGGAAAGGGAATTGGTTTAACGATTTGTCCAAGAAGAAGGAACCCTTAGAAGGATTCGCCACTAAGGACAGGACTTTGACCTCGATGGACTTTAGTGGAGTTTATCTGTGGCCTGAGTTTTTGACGATTGAAGCTGTAGAGTCTTCTGGCGATTCAACTGATCCGACGAAAACTGACTTTAAGAAAGTCCCTGTCATTCTTTTGGATACCTTCTTCGAGCAAAACAAAAGCGACGAGGAAAGTAAAATCTTGGATATGTTTCTCTGCATGGTTTCTACAAAGCTGATAATTAATTCTGTCAGCAGTTTCAAGGTATTTTAAAATTCTTATGAATGCTTTTCGATTCGAAATTTCTCGATTTGCTTCTTTCAGATCTCGAACTATGCTGTCCAGTCCAATTATAAAAATTGTGCTCTGTTTGTCTGACCAAATACAAAAACTAACCTTAGCCGTGCCTTGGAAGTACTATAAAGTAAGTTTTATATTCCACACACAATTGCACTCATTTTCATTGTAAAGTAAAACTACCTAATTGATGTATAATACAGGTATTTTATATATTTCATATGCTGTATATTTACTGAGATGCCGATTGGTTCTATTCTTTTATTATAGTCCCATTCCCATTCAGTCTCTGTTACAAGACAAGTTCGTACTAACTTGACATTTGCTAGAGGGGATTTATAAATAAGAAGAGAACTCACATTTCCAGGCTTTCTTGTTCGTGTGGAGGTCGGAACTGTCATAGATAGGAGCTAGGAAATCACGAGAGTGATAAGCACTCATCTCGAAGTTATCGATTCAGGTTAGCCCATTAAATAATCATCAGATTTATATCTACCACTTGCTTTACTGATCCATTAGAAACTGGCTTTTAGTGGAGGAAATGAAAATACATACAAAGCTATTATTCTCATCGCATACAACAATTTTGGCTTTCGTCATGAATTATAATATGTAATGTTAGGTCCCATCGTATCACATTTTCCTTCATAACATCTTATGGCCTTGTCTTGCAATTTAGAATTCATAGAACGATACAACAATGCACAATCAATTAGTACAATACGACTCCACCTCAAGACACAGAGAGATAGTCAAAAACTTCGAGGACAAGTTGAAAGCAGCTGAGCAAAACTTGCGAAAAAAGTATGGCTCTTCCAACAACTCTTCTTCAGCTGGAAGTTCTTCAGGGCAGGAGTTCGGAGGAGGTAAGTCCAACCAGTTTTTAGTATTATTAATACCTTTGTAAGAGTCAAATCTTAACAACTGACATTTACCTCGTTGTTAAAGATCTGGTAAAGATGCAGCTGGAGCAGTTGAATCAGCAGGTGAAGCAGTTCGAAGAAGACGTCGTTAAGTTTTCAAGCCCCCATAGTCATTTCACGAAGGAGTACCGAGCCTTAACCACTCAATCTACAGAGTTGAAGATTAACTTGGATCGCATTAAAATCGACGCTACTCAACGGCAGGATGATTTTAATCGGAAGAAGGATCTCATTTGTGCCGTTGGGGGTGCAGTAGCTATTCTGAATTCTAAAGTTCACGAGGATGGGCAGCTGTGCAAAAAATGTCCTGTCACTGTCATTTAATTTCTTCCTTAATGGGCTTCATTTTTTATGACCGTCTATTTCCAAATGCATTTCACAAATCTTGAGTTTCAGTGAAATAATGTGACCTGCATTACTTTATTATAAGTCTGTAAGTTGTAAGTAAATCGAAAAATCAATTCGATCGTAATGTAAACAAACATACAGATGAGTTTTACATTTGAATCATATCTCGCATAATACACTGAGAAGCACCCTGGATAAGTTTAATTGCATTTTTCATAGATCATGCATTTCCGAAATCTGTTGTGTAGAACTTCTGGAGATGTGTTTCTTAAAAACGTATTCCTTTATGCATTTTAGATTTCCAGAAGATATGGCCTCCGTTAAGAAAGATGTGTCACCCATTAGGATTGTAAAATTGCTCAACGATTGTATTGTGTTGGACAACGATGGAGTCGATCAAGTGATACAGCAGTTGGATCCGAAATATTCTGATGGAGTTGTGATCCTGTCCATCATCGGTCCTCGAGGACGTGGGAAGAGCTTCTTTCTCAACCTCATCCTTAAGTACCTGAGGTGCGGGGGGAAAGGGAATTGGTTTAACGATTTGTCCAAGAAGAAGGAACCCTTAGAAGGATTCGCCACTAAGGACAGGACTTTGACCTCGATGGACTTTAGTGGAGTTTATCTGTGGCCTGAGTTTTTGACGATTGAAGCTGTAGAGTCTTCTGGCGATTCAACTGATCCGACGAAAACTGACTTTAAGAAAGTCCCTGTCATTCTTTTGGATACCTTCTTCGAGCAAAACAAAAGCGACGAGGAAAGTAAAATCTTGGATATGTTTCTCTGCATGGTTTCTACAAAGCTGATAATTAATTCTGTCAGCAGTTTCAAGGTATTTTAAAATTCTTATGAATGCTTTTCGATTCGAAATTCTCGAAACAAGTACAAAAAATTAGTTCTTTCTTAGCCTGATGACATTTTACCCTTGACCCATGCGAGGAGTGCAGAGCTTCCACCCGGCCAAAAAACTCGCTGCAACCAAGTGGGATTTCTAGTTCGTGATTCAAGTACAACTCCATATGGACCCAGTAAAGCGATGTCCCACATTAACAACGTACTGCAGAAACTCCAAGCAGCTGAGTTACTGTCAGAAATGGATTTGACTGAAGCTTGTCTCATGAAACAACCAGACACTATTCCTCTATGTGACGACAACGGATGCCTTAAGAAAGTGGATGCAGCTTTCGAAAGAAGTTTCAAATCGTTTATGAACACTCTCTTGGACTCAGACTCCCTCATCAAAGGCGCAACGAAAATTGACGACTTCCGGCAATTTCTTCATGATTTCGTTCATTGCTCGTTCGATTTGCACATGAATATCCACGCGATAAAGAGTGATAAGGAGACGATTTCAAATTCCACTGTCGTCAACGAGGAAGGAGTGTGCATGGCCGGCGCGAATGAAGTACAAGTCGATTATGGCGTTCCAGTAAAATGCGGTCATCGTCACCAAGTTGTGGATAAGGTTGGGAATAATAAGAAAGAATTAACCCTTGAATTAATTAAATTTTTTAATTAATAAACACGCCATTGTCCTTCTAGAATGAAAGCTTAGAATCAAATCACCCAAATGATTCTACCAGAACGGATGCAGAAATATTTGTTGTGGAATCCTGCAGCTCAAATCACATGCCTCAAATTCACTCCACCTCAGTTACTCCTGTTTCAAAACAACCACAATCCGTCAGTCGTGGACAACAGATCGAGAGAACTACTGTTAATGATAAAGAGAAGCATCAGCAACCAGAAACACAAGATTCGTTTGGACAAGATAATGTCGTAGACGTAGAGGAGAAACAGGAGGATGATCAGGTGAATAACTTTGGCCTTCGACTGTTGATCGTCGTAATGATGAATAAGGTTGAAAAGTTTTAGAACTTGGTTCTCTCTTTTTAGCGAACAAACACTGAGTCACAAAGTAACCCATGCAGCCCAAAGCCGTTGGAGCAATCACGAATAAAAGAAAATGACGTCTGTAACAGCCTTTGCAACACTTCTGGTTCTATTGAGCGTCATTTTTCCTCACAAACAAAGTTTGATTCGAGTAAAGGAATCAATTCTGAGGTCCATTGTAAGCCATCAGCTTACTTTCCGACTGGTAGTTCATCCGAACAACAAGATAAAGATCTGGAAACGAATAAGATTATTCGGACTTCTTCCGCGCAGGTCACCCAAGTCAAGTCTACTAAGAGGGAACCTGACTGCGGAAAAACTCGCTTGTGCCCGAGCCTCGAAAACTTTACGCCACTCCCACCTCATTGCTCACCTGCTTCAAGTGATTTCCTCAAATGCACCCAAATGGTCTCCGATGCTGACAAACAGACACAGAATTTACAAAAAAAGCAAATCAAAGCATCGGACATACCTGACGTTACAAATCGACGAAACAAATACGAGAATAATCCAAAAACTTTTGAGTGGAAAAATTACTCCTGTGAGGATAAGCAGAGTCATGACAGTCTGATTCAGGCGGAAATTGACAGTTTAAAAATACGTTTTGCAGCTGAACTAACAGAACCTTCTCCCAAGTCCGGACAGCAACTTCTGGAAAGATATGTGAAGGAATTCCAGCAGTTTTTGGAAATAAAAGGCTCGCTTCCTCGTGACTTCGTGGAATCCACAATTTGGATGCTTGAAAAAAGCCTTAATCTGAGTCTGAAAGGTTTGTTATCGAAACAGAAGCCTCGCACCCAAGAGACTCTGACTACTCCAGCACCAGTCATAGAGGACGATAAAATGGATTGTACTCCACCTCCACCAAAACCCGTGGAATGTGGAAGTCAAAAAAATCAAAAAGAAGAAAATTCTAATTCTGAACCTATGGACACTGACCCGGCAGTGGAAATAAACGAAAATTTAAAAACACTTCTCAACAAGTACTGCAAGGACATTGATGACTTAGTGAAAGAAATCAACATTTACGCACCATCTTCGATTCAAAGAGTCGAAAAGAAACTTGAAGAGATGGGAAGCCTTTGCTGCCAAGAGTTAGAGGGAATATCTCAAGAAGAAGATAAGTCTGCTTCCGGTTATCCTATCTATGATCAATTTTTCAACTCCATTCTAAAAATCAACCATGACTTCATTCGCAGACTTCAATCAGCCCGAAAAGCGTACGAATCATGTTTGAAATCTTTAAATTGCAAACTGGAGGACGCCACTAGAAAAAAGACAGATGCTATAATCAACGGGGAAAACGGATCGTCTTTCAGTTCAAAATATTACGAAGTTCTTAGGAGCCACATGTATACTGTGAAACAGAAACCGAGTGACTTGATCCAGAAGATGTTGAAAGAGGACACGCAGGAATTCTTGTCTGCCATGACTTTCCTAGAGGAAGCACTGATGATGTACCGAAGACAAATGTTTAAGCACCTAGAGATGTACAGGTGTATGTCCGATAAGCTCCTTTCGGACATCCACCTGCAAGCACACAAAGATGCACAAGCCAAGATGAGGTCAGATTCGTCTTTCTTTCTTGCACAGTTTGCAAACGGAATCAAACAGATGTACAATGCATTTACTTCAACTAATCAACAAATTACAACGGAGGAACACAACTTGGTGTTACACATTGTACAGAATGAGTTGAGGATTAAGAACTTCTACAACGACATGATGAAGGAATTCACTAAAGCTACTCTGTGGACCCCTTCGCAATTGAAACAACTTCACGAAGATGTCATCGATGAAGTTTGCAGTGCCTTCACGTTGGCTTGCAATTTTCACCCCAACTCAGGCATGAACTTCACAACTTACAGAAGCCTGATTCGTGTTCAATTGAACCCTCTCGTCGAAAAATTTCAACAGCAAAACAAACGGAAATGTGACACACTACTCAGTTCCGTCAGTCGGGCGATTAATGATCACAAACGGAATTACAACTATAAAATGGAAGACTGTCTGAAGAAAGCTGGAGGAGCGATGGATTCCCAGGAGTTCGAGAGGCACCATGTCGAAATTCTTACTGAGGTTTGTAACTCCTTAGAATTTGAGCTGAAGAAGATGGAAGGTCTTGTGGATCCCTCCAGCCACGTCACAACGCTCAAGAAAAAGATCGAGGCAGACTGGGTCGACTTCAAGGAGGGGAATGAGAAAAAATTAAGGCTGATGGAAGCAAAGAAATGGGAGATCGAGAGAAACAAGAAGGCGGAGGAAGCTGCGATGAAACTTAAGGCCCAAGCTCAAGAACTTCAGCAACGCGAGAAGAAGTCGACAACGAAAGACTCTCTGCCCCCGCCTTCCGTCGTCCCGCCCTCTCCAATAACTCCGACAGTGTCAACCCCACCTTCACTAGCATATACAAGTAAAGTTACTCGAACTGCATTAACTCCAACTCCACATGTCTCTCCGTCTGCTAAAGTACTCAAGCCAATAGCCATTGAATTTGGACTTCACTTTATTCGTGTGGGATGGGTGGAGCCTACAACTAGGAAGTTCGAGCTCCTAAAGAATGAGTGGGACGAAGATGCTACTCCAAGCATTGTGGCGTTATCAAAGAACGATGAGATTCTTGTTGGAAGCGAAGCTATGAAAAGACTCCGAAGTGAATTGAAGTGGAAGTTTTCAATGAGCAAACTCATTTTAGAGTTCGAGAAGCCAAATATCACGTTTGGATTTAATGTTGCTGGTCTCGAGCAAGCGAGGAAAGAATTGCTGATGGGTCACATGCTGTCGAAGGTGAAGGAAGGAGTTGAGAAGAAGCTGAATGGAAGTTGGGAGACGGTGGTTCTCACGGTGCCCCTCTGGTACTCCAGCGTCCATCGACAAGCTGCACGAGACGCTGCGACCATCGCTGGCTTCAAAAACATTCACCTCATCAACGAAACCTCCGCTGCTGCCATGTCATACGCAGACTTTACCACCAGCAAACAACAGGAGACTGAGATGTTACTCGTTGGTGTGTGCAGCGACTCGTACTTCGACGCTGCGGTTTACAGTGTCAAAGGTGTGCAGCTCAAAATGGAATCCAGCTGTGGAAATAATCATTCTTCAAATCTCCAGCCTAGTAAAAGTGGTATAATTAGCAACGGCTTCTGCTTCGCTTGGTCATTAGCAAAGGGTGCCAAGAACTACGTGTTTGGAAAAGAAAACAAGACCGAAGTGGAACGAACTGTGAAAGACATGGTTGGAGAGCTCAAAAAATACATTCGAACAAGCGTTTGTGTCAACACCAATCCTGAGGTCACCTCTTTCTATAAGGAAATTGCACCCTTGCTGATTCGAAGTTGTGGGTGTAGCTCTTCAAGAAATACTTTTCAACCTGGCAATGTCTTAAACATTGTTGAAGGTGCCGCAGCCGTAGCGTCACTTTTAGACCAGCACAACGAGTCCAGATTCAGTGGACAAGATAGGATTCTCATGCAGAACGTCGTGCAAGACAAATTAACTTACAACTTCGAGGTCAACTACAGCAGTAGCTATGATAAGAAACCGCGCAAATTTGTGGAGTACAAGAGCCCCTTAATCAACGCTAAAGGGGAACCACTCGCGCAAGATATAACGCTAATGGGATCTAGTTTAAAAGAAACACGCGTCACTATCACTGAAGGCTCTCTTTATATTGGTTCACTTACGTTTGTCCAACCATCAGAAAAAGTAGTCCATCTCAAAGGAATACTAAGCAATGAAGGGATTCTGATGGCCTATCTTTTCACCGGGACAAAAAAAGACCCACAGCCAGTGGAGTTCACCTGGAGTTCTCACAGCCTGAAGACGAAGGAGGTAGACAAAATGACTGAATATGTCAAGTCACTCCAAGGTGACTCCGAACAGAAGAAACTCATGGATCAGACCAAACAGCAACTGAAGGATTTGCTGGATGAGTTGAGACCCAACCTGAACAAACTCGAGGGTATCAAGAAAGCAATCGTGACCAAATCGGTCGAAGAGGCTACAGCGACAGTTGACCACAGCTCCTCTACAGTCGTCATGATGCAGAACAAAATCGAGCAGCTCGTCGCACTCCGGTCCAAATATGCCATTTAAGTCTTTAAGTAATGCTTCTCCACGCTGATTCACATTCATCGTTCTCCCACCACTTTTTTGACAGTTTTCGTGATTAATTGTGTGTATTTTTATACAATAACTGACTTTTTTCTGCGTAATCATAAATTATTAGTACTCAATGAAAAGACAATTTTGACCAGGTAATAGTCATTTCTATTTTTGGTGATCCGGTGATCATAAAATATACT
>JAQGBV010002764.1:0-10663 GCA_034698685.1 Isotomurus pseudopalustris | reverse complement strand
CTCCAGAAGTGTTCATTTGACACAACCTGAGATAAGCGCAGCCACGACGACAACAAAAAGCGTCTAGCAACCTTGAGTGTAGACTGTAGACTCTTCAGGGAAAGTTTATTCTCATCACTACTTCAAAATCAGCAACGAAAGTAACATAAAAGTCGCTAAGTAATAAAAGCTGCTAGAAAAACAAAGAACAGAAAGCGAACAAGGAAAGTTGCGCAATCTCTGCAAGAGAGATAAGGAAACACATTCAATTAAAGACAAGTATCTCCAAAGCTGTAACACAGGTGGAGTGAAGAAGAGTTAAAAAGATCTTGTAGTGAAGCATGCCACCTTTAACTTTAACTATCTTCATTTAACAGTCAAGCATGCATTTCCTTTCTTCTAATTTAAATCTGTAAGAGTCGCATTTATAAGTTCATGCACTTCTTGCGGCATTCAGAGCATTAATTTTTTAATGTCGCACACAGATTTTTCTGCTGATGACAGTGTTTTTCCATGATTTTAATGGTTCGGGTCGTGTATCATGTTTTTGTTCATTCAAACCTTTTAAAATGAAATAAAACTTAGCTAACAATAACCAACGACCGTATTTACAAGCTGTAGATATTAAATACTTCAGCTAGGGTTCAGATTCTTTGTTGGCTTGTTTGTGTCAATGCTGGTTATGCTTCTGTAAAGCTTCCAAAAAATTCGTCTTTGGACTTCCTCATTGAACTTGTTTACCGATAACACTCTTTATTAAGCCTAATGTCTTAAGTACAGAAAAAAATAGTGAAATAGCATAGTTTGAAATGCCAATACCAGCACACAATCAAAGATCCCGATGAAACAAAATACTCATGCTCATAATTTGGAGCTGGAAAACATAATCAAATCCTTGGATTATGTATTGTTAAACGATCACAATAAGTCTGAGTTCAATATGAGTTCATATTGCATGCTTTCCAATATTTGGCTAAGATGTTAATATTCGTATGAATACAAGATTCGATGTCGCTCATCCCGAAATAAGTTTTAAGTGAAGCAGCACACGGCCTATTTTATTACATTTTTTCAACTCCCAAGTCTCAGACGTAATATTTTTTTCGTGTGCAAGGTTAGTTTTGGTACGAGATGACATTGTGCAGGAGCAATGAAAATAAACGTGCTTTGATTTAACCATGCTACGACATCGGTTTCCTGCTTTAAGAGTCCATTGGAAGATTCGAGCATCTTTGATATCTCCTTGCACATACAAGTGCTCACATTTAATACACTTTGTCATGCACGGATAATCAAATGATGACTGCAACTCAGTCTGCATCTCATGATACTCCTGAAGAAGGATATATACGCATACTTCAAACTACTTTAATTTTCTCACCCTCATAAAAATTCTTATAGCATCGTGTCTCGTAGTCTCATGGGTAAAGCCTGTGGCCTACTTTTTCCCTAGAATAAAATGCGACATTCTTGCAAGTACAACAACTCTGCACAGACAATTCTCATCTCTACCCAAGAAGATGTGATATGTCATGCATGCTGAAACCGAGGAAGGAGTGGATGGCAATACTTGTGAGAATACCGTTACAGGCTTTTTTGCAGTCGAGTCTCATTCATGATCCTTATCCCTCCATTTTCTTCTTAGCTTAATCTTACCAATGTATCGAAATAGTTGGAGAAGATTTGCCTAAGATGCGATTAAGCAGCTACACTCATCTCTCATGTGGAACAGAATCAAAGTAGGTATATGTCGTTCATACGCATATAGACACACTTCCGGTAGTTTCAGAGGCAGTCACATAGCATTTTTTCGATATGTCTGACATCCTTATTTTTACCCTCGCAACCTACAACATAAAACCTACTGGTCTGTGCCTCTTTTGTAGTAAATGCCTCGTGACTATTGATGTCTCGACTGACTAACTACGATTGTAAACTGATAATTGTTCCTGGTTAGTGATTCGGTGCAATTCGAGTCCAAGACAAATGACAAAGTATAAAAGCAAGTTTTTAAGTAGCAGAAGTCGTAAACCATAAACATGCAATAAGTACATCGTGCTTTACTTTTACTGTCTGAGCAATTACTTTCTTCTGTTTTCTGCTTGTAGTTTGTAGTTTGTAGTATAATGCGTACCATGTTCATAACAACTTTCTTTATCTCTTCAGTATACCAGTATACCCAAGTGTATTCCATAATGCCTCTAAGCTTGTGGTTTGCAAGCCCTATATGTAATCTTCTAACAAAATTGCAACTCAGCTATTACTTCAATGATCTGATTTCTACTACAACTACATTTACTATCAATTTGTTTATTCGGTCGAGTTTGTAGGTCGTCTGTACTCACATTGCCAGAATGTCACATCTCACAATGAATGAAAGGGAGCAGACTTAAAGAAACCAAAATTTGCATGAAAACCGAAGCATAGTTTGAACTTTGAAGTCAACTTGAAGTTGTAGTGGCGAAGTTTTTGACACAATGGAATTTTCTACAGTCGTAAGTAGGAAAGTTAGGTATGTTGTTATCGAATCATCAGCAAGTGAGATGGAGATTTCAGTGAAAATGAAAAAACAAGTGTGAAAGGGGATAAACTTGTCCCGTCTCTCTGTTGATTGTGACCTAATTCTCTAAGTCTGGTTACAAGTTACCCATTTGCCGTTTACTCTGTCAAGACAGTAACGAGGAATATATGAGAGAGCGCAATTAATCGTGAGCTTATGGCCTGAATTCTTGAGCAAAGAAGTTGTTCGATAAAAGCAATGAGTGAATCTGTTAATCATCAACGTAATAATATATCTTAGCTTGAATTGCTTTATTGGGTATAACTGTAAAAACAAAATACTACTATGGCGTATTTATATATGAAAGTATGACTAACGAAATCAGTAGATCAGTACCGACTCAACAGTAAAGTTCATTCAAGACGCACAAGTTGAAAGTTTAAAACTACTATTATCTAAAAAATAGTAGTGTTACAAATATAAGTTCATCGAAGAACGCTTATAAATATTTCATCATCATAATAATATAATAATTAATAACCTAAGGCTAGTAGATTCTTCTTGAGAGCATATTTACGATCAACGTTTAGTTTTTCTTGGTTTTGTAGTATAAATATATATAGAAAAAGATATTATATAGCTACACTTCAAATAAATAAATCATTTATGTATAAATTCAGGCTGAGAATGTGCAACATTCAGAGACTGAGGTAAGAAGTCTTTCTTGCAGAATCAACTCTCGGTAACCAGACGCGAAACCTTTGGTTCCATCTGGACCTCGAGGTTGCCGAACTACCCCTGATATGACTATGTCTCCATTTGAAGATCGTGAGACTGCCGAAGCCTTTCTCTTGAGCAACCAAGGACTCATTCCAGAGGTTTGCTGGTTAGTTCCTTCGCAGTAGCTGTTTGATTTTGGCCTCAGAAATCCCGCAGGTACGTTGGAGGGTGGAGACGAATTTGGTGACAAATTATTGTGCCCTCCAATGGAGCCTCGGTGGCCAGTGTTAATGGGAAGTGATCCACCTCTACGTCTGACGACTTGGGGAGAATCATCCCCAGAGGATCCTGAAGATGTTGAGTTCATCACGTGTCGAAACAAATCAGCAGGGTGGGGTCGTGCAGTCCCTGAGCTGAAGCTTCCGTTTCGACTGTTACTTCCATTTGAGCTAGCAGTGCTCACGTTACTATTTTTTCTGGAAGCGGGACCCTTAGCATTAGGGTACTGATTGCTATTCCTCCGGTTAGTGGTACCGTTGACCCCATTACTGTATACGGTAGGAGCAGCACCATTTTTTTGATTGTTAATTCTCATTCCACTCTTCACATTTTCCTTATTTGTCTGGTTTGAAGCTCTAAAAATTCAAATAAATGGACAGTTAGACTTAAGTGCAATCGTAAAGGAAAACGAAGCCTAAAACGAAGTCAAATACCTAACAATAGTATAATATTTTATAGCCTTCAAAACACAAAAACAAGAACTTACCGAATAATCGAAATGCTTTGCTGCTCATCGGCAGAAGAATTATTCCCATTGCTGCTGTTTTGATTGTCCTTCTCAGTCTGAGATTTTTCCTTCTTAGCTTGCTTAATGGGAAGCGACTTGAGGAGCGAAGTCAATGGCTCCTTTCTGCGAATCTTGGTTCCTTCAGCATTAACTTCCAACTTCTCGGACTCCTTAAGAGACACCAGGACAGTAGAAAATTCCCTGGACAATTGCTTCACTTTTCTCAATCCAGCGACGAGCTTGAGACTGACGAATCCATCAGACCTTCGTCTCACATGCTTAAGGAGGAATCCATCCTTCTCCAAATGTTCGTCTGAGAACATCGATTCAACTTGTGAAACAATCTTAGCTTTCAACTCCGGAGACCCTTCACCACCCCCACAAGACTTTCCCTCGTCATCTTCATTCACCGAACTGTCACTTGTATCACTGTCTCTCCGAATAAGTTGTGAATTCACCACAACAGAGTCAATCTGATGATGATGAAGATGATGATCAGGAATTGGTGACCCTGACAAAGATCCACTTCCGGAACAATAATCACTGCAGCTGTCTTGATCTCTTCTGCCCGTGTGAATTCCACTGTTCTCCGAGGAGGAAGATGACGAAGCATCATCTTCTTCAAACATCAAATCCCCTTCAGAACTCAAATGATCTTCAAAAGATTCTGAATTCAAACGAAGAACCGGAAGTGCTGAAGCAGCAGACAAATGGTTCTTCATCCTCTCAAGTGAATCTTCCTGGTCACTACCAGCAGAGTCTTCCTGTTCTTCCCTAACCAGCTCTTCTGGATTCACTACAGCCGTCATGATTTCTGAGACCTCGAAGGTCATATTGGATTCTTCTTGAACAATTAATAAGTTCTGGTGGAAGGATTCTTTCGTATCTCCTGAAGAGGTAGAATTGGCACAGAAAGTAGTGATGGATTTGGACTGATAGTGTCCAACGTTCAACCTACTGGCCAACCAATTCCAGAAATTGAAGAGTGAGACGATGAGCACGTTTACTGCTAGACTCTTCAAAACTGACTGAGCTGACTTTCCTAAGTGTCTCTTCGCTTTATACATCCACTGCTGCCTATCGATGCCACCACCACCATCGCCACCACCACCACCACCACCAGTGGCATTAACATCAGCAGCAGCTTTGCTTCCTACTCCTCCGTCGAAGTTGGTGCTCTTCAGTTGTTGGCGAGGTTTAGCTTTGGAGCCATTGGAGCTGCAGTGACGGGGATTGTAAGCTCCCATCTGCGTAATAGTAAAAGGCATATGCAATTCATGAAGCAAATAAAACACTTCTGCACTTGGGGTGATTCATGGAACACTTCACTTACCGTGAATTTGTCCTTTCTGGAACCACCGATGACTCAATTCGGTGTGATATTTTCGATGACTCGACCGATCCCACTTAATTGAATTAGAGATTACGTATTGCTAATATATGTGCTCAGTTCGTTATTATGTAACACTAAAAGAGAAGTAGGACTTCTTGGGCTTGGGAACTTCGTTGGCTTTGGCTTTATTGGGTAATTGAGAATATTGAGATATTGTATAATAAATATTTTAAATCTAGAGAGTCGAGAGATCTGGACAAGTCTCTGGCGTATGGAGGAATGAACTTGAGACTCGTTCTCGAGCGGAGATGATGGTCAGTTTTTAATCCAGAAAGTAGAAACGTATGTAAACGGGATGGGGAGTTTTGTTAGTTTGGATAAGGTAGAAAATATTCATATTAGTGTGTGGAATGGACGAGAGAAACAACTGGGAAAATATGCGTTTCATCCTCATTTACAAATAGACAGGGGAATGATTAAATAAATATTTTTCAGAATGATTCATTCAGCCTATTCATATGTAGAGTTTTGTGGTGGAGACAGGTAAATTGGGAATGGTTGAAAGATGTGCTGAGCAATGTATCAAATCAGTCGTTATCATCTAAACTGCGATGGTCCTATGTGATCCTGTGGTGGGCACTGAAATACATATTTATTACCTGCAGACAGTCATAAAATTAATAAATTGGAGTTGAATACACCGGAGGACAGAAATAGATTCTCATATTTAAACTAATCATCATATCTTGGATAAGCGCATCCTCTGGAGATGCGATTGGGGACGTATGTGGAGGGATGGATAAATGGATGTACTTAGTCTCTGCTCTCGCGACTCGTGATATTCATGAGTAATTAATAAGAGAAGTTGTGATCAGACACACGTGTAGGTACACGTAGAGATGATTTGGATATGGAATGAGACATTTTCAGGCTCCGTGAATGCTGAATGAATGAATTTCATCATATCGTTAGTCGGTATAGGCAGTAGGCAACGTGGGAAATCCATGCTTAAAGCACACTCGGTAATTTCGTCATTCTAAGTTATTGCTTTCAATCATACTATAAAGCAATTATATTTATTACTTTGTGAACAAGAAACCCGGATTTTGGCTGTTTATATTATGTACAATTTCGATGAAAATTTCAATTAGAATACCAGAACTGTTGAATACAATATAGGAAAAATAATTCAGGGAAATTTAGAGAACATAGTGCATAGGTGATAGGGCAAACCATCACAGAACAGGAGGATAAAAAAGGGGAACTTCGAGCTTTCCGATGATGATAGAGGATAAAAATGGGATGTTTTTTGTACTTTGTTCAATATTGAATACGGCTCGTGTATGCATGGACTTTGCAGGTTTCTGACAAACAAGCTATTTTTTGGAAGAATGCAAATGTAGATTGTGTCGAGGACTAATTCGAAATCATGAGTATACGAGGTGAATTGAAATTCATAGGCACTTCTGACTCTGGTACAAATGATGAAAATCGCTTTATTGTGCATGTCACTGTATGTTTCCAGCTTCTGTCACACACGATGACACGATTAGAATTCGGCTCACAGTTTGCTCCAAATCATGGAAATTTTTACCTTCATGTGTTTGCCGATGAATTGTGTAGACTGAAGTTTCATGGAGAAATAAGGTGCTCTCAATAACAAAACTGACAGAAAGGACAAGTTAATTTGCGTTTGAAACCGAAGAAGTGGTTCCTGTTGTAAAATACAAAGGCTTAAATGACGGATGAGTTATTATTATTCCAGGCATGACAGTTTCGTCTGTGTTTGCTCATATGTTGAATATTTAACTTAAGCACTGGAATATCTGTTTTTGCAATTTTTTACCTTTTTTATTCTGAATTTCAATGACTCATGTCATTTCATCTACCAGAAGAACTGTAAAAACTCGAGAACAATGCAAATAGTTCCTTTACATTGGAACTGACACCAACCTCAGGTCATCAATTTATCAGTTCCTATTCCAAATATGAAAAGACATAAAGATAACAAATTCGAACTATTAGAAAACGTCTAGAAAGTCACGTAGTCACTTTTGTATTCCATAATCTATATTATAGCTTTTACATTCCGGACTTATTTATTCAATTAGGTGATCTGTCTGTTCCATTGACCTTCGATCTTGGATATCCGTAAGATAAAACAAACTGAAACTGGAAACGGAAGGAAATAGGACGTTTCTCATAAGTCATAACGAACCTTTTAGCACCCTATAACTCAACTTGCAACTAATGAGTTATTTGAGAGTTCTCTATTTAAAGAGCGAAGCTCACTATTGAGAATTTGAGATTGAGACCTACATCGCATATGATGGTGACTTGGTGACATTCATTCCATGACACAGCCGTATTGAGTTACTAAAACATTTATGTGCAGCTCATATTCGAAACAGCGTTAAACTAGAAACAATTCACCGCAATTGTGTCTGAACTCTGAACGTAAGACTTATTGCTGGATCATTTTCCATCCTGAACCGAACTTTCTGTCTAACCTTTTCAGCAAGGTGTTGCATAGTGGTAGAACGCATAGAATCTTAGCTCCTTACAATTGCAACGAGTGTGTTACTAATTCGCCTAAAATATTAGTCATCTCGTGGTCATAGTTTACAGATTAGATGCTTGTAGTGCGTGGTATTGTTTGTATTAATCAGGATACACCCGTAAAGTTGGCGGAGTACCTTTTTAAGTTAATCTTCAGTAGATTGTTGTGCTGAGGGTAGTTCGTGGACATATGATTTAAGCAAGATACTTGGTCGACGGTCGTAGGATGAGTTGCATTGTGAATTGTGAAGAACATAGGATGACTTGACATTCACCCAAGAATAGATGATGCACGTTACTCGTTAAGTGACTTGACACACGAGATTGACGCTCTCTCTCTTGAAATGAAAAAGTCCATTATGTTTTCTACACTATCAACTATAACTACATTACTATTTATATGAGGCGACAAATACGAGGAAAGTTGTTTGGTGGCTTGCCTTTTAAATTGAAAATGTAACCATATCCAATGCCAATATGCAATGATAATAAAACTGAAGTAAAGATGACTTGGAAGTTCGATCTCTCTTTACGTCAAGTTGAATGAAAGTAGTCTTTCCAACACTCACACAATTACAATTAGTTAACTTGCGCACTTATCTAGCATTGTATAACCCTCCATTCATTCTAGATTTTCTAGCTTGCTGCCTCTGCAATTGCTGTGATAATCTTTTGATTCGTGTGAAAGCATTCATTGTTTCATAACATCACGACGAGTATCATCATCATGTACATGAATGATACACATATTACACAGTAAACCTTTTCACGTGGGAGCTTATTTCGATTAGGATCCCAACCGAATCATCTAGTTCGTAGAATCTAGCATACTAGTGACAGAGTTGCGACTACGAATTATTTTTATTGTTTCGATTCGTCTTTTTCGTAGGCGTATGGCGTATTATTGGATTTTCTATACACAATCATCTTCAATTGTTTCTCAGGCAAACCCCACACACAATGTTTCCGGTCTTTAGGTTACATAATACTCGATTGTCTATCCGGTATATTATATTCCTCACGACAAACACAACAGCGTGTCTTCTAATCAGTCTAATTTTCCGAGTGCGTGACAAATAATAAAACTAAATGAAAATCTCTCTCTGTTCTGCATTACTCTGCAACATAATATCCGCTGTATGCACAAAAATCATAATGAAGAACAGTTGACATTACGATCTATGAACTCTCCCTCTGCATTTATCGGCCACAGAGTTACAATATTATCATCTGTTGACTGTCATTTTATTTAGAAAGGTGAATAACTCAAAATAAGAAAGATAAAAATGTATCACAAAAATAAAAATCCAACCTCATGCACATCTCCTCAACTCCTTTACAGTTGGGATGGATGGAGTTCGAAGAAATATCTGATGATTTGCATGATATTTTGCGTCTTACTGCTTTATCAGCCTATCAATTTTGTAACTCGGTTCACCACCACGTCTCGTCCTTTTTGTAGCAACAGCAGAAAACAGAGTTAGCAGAGTACGAGTTGTAGGACACAAGTACCGAGTAAAAGGAAACATGTGTGGATTTAGCGTGAATCACTTTTACAAAGTAAGACCAGCTCTCAAGTAAGCCAGACTAACATACATAATAGGGCTATTCAGAGAAATGCGAAGAAGATGCAATCCCGACTACAACTTTCATAATCCTTCGAATCATTCGTAGCTTACATCAGAAGAACTCAAACCCATTCATTCCTAGGAACAACAACAACAACCAGATCCAGTGCCAACTTCGCGAGATGTGATGCAAAAAATGTTAAAACCTGATTCATAGAATTGCAACGCAAAACCCTTCTAGCTGTGATTCCTATATAGTTATATTTACGAGCATGTAGCAAGAACCGAGACGAGAGAGATCAACTGGCTCAATTGTATTTACATTCACCTTCTTTCTAAGTGCTAGGCGGGATAAAGTCATCGCGATATTCAGGATCGGTTAAGCAAGGCAAATGTGCATATTATTATGATAGGCTTGCGAAGTTGGTAGACGAGTAGTTACCGTACACTGCACACTTACATATAAATATACAATAAGATACGTATGTACACCCTCATAGAGATTTGAAAGAATGCAGTTTCTAGACGAGGTGATGGACACTCTTTACTACTCATCTTTGCAATTACTGTCCTGTCCTGCAACACACAGCTATTCATACCACAAAAAGATAACGCTGATGATGAAGCTGTGTAATAAATGAGCATCTCTAAAGTGAAAAGTCTTCTTACCTTGACTTACCTTGCTCTTCAATTGCGAGCCTCCCAAATTGTGTAGTCGTGTTCGCATATCAGAGAGTGCAATCTTTCGCATTCCCTTCTGTATTACATTCCATTAAAGATGACCCATGTGCCCAGAGGCACAAAAGAAGGGACAACGACTTCTCTAAAGTTTACCTGATATCTCTTTTACACTTGATTCGTAGGTATTCCTTTCAAACGAAAGACACTCATTTGAAAGTTTCCTTTTCTCCTAGTCTTACTGAAACTAGTCACGCAAATTCTGATTAATATCGCAGTAGTGTATGATTTTGGGTCTAAGGGAAGAAGCTCCAATCTAAGGGCTTGGGATAAGAGCTTTCGGCACTAAATCAATTAGGGTACAAATTATTTGATTATGCAAAACGAGAGACGGAAAGTGGTTAAATATGCAGTAGTGATAGATATTGACCTTCAAAATTGCAATTCTTGCAAAGTGAAACCCGATTCCGCTTCGGTTGATTCCATTGATGATCTCATGATCATAAAAACAAATCTGGCGTTTCAATTTATGATTGTGC
>JAQGBV010002763.1:0-10670 GCA_034698685.1 Isotomurus pseudopalustris | reverse complement strand
GCTAGTTTGGGTCAATTTATTTTTCAAGTAATTACGGTGAGCTACCTGGTTGGCAGTTACACGAAACACCCGTGAGTTGCCGTTGTTATGAGAATGCGGTAGTTGCTATCTCTGAGTTTTTACTAAAAATAGTGCCTCAAAAGAAAAGCAGGACAATACTAGTCAGTACTGTAACTCAGTAAACTGCAGGTTGTGGGGCAATGTAATAAAATCAAATACTTGAATTGAATTTATTCAAGTTGCAGTCTTAACTCTTTACTTTTTACAATAAAACTGCATTTTCGAAACACAATACGTCAAGTGATAGTGAAAGGAGAACAGGACACATGTCGACTCTTTGAACTGTGACGATTACGAACATTACGAGGCTTTTTTACCATCATTTCATTTAACAATGACCGTGCTGTTTTCACCTGATCGAACAACTTCAACTACCTGATGCTGTCAGGTTATTTCCCTTCATTTATTCAACTTTAGCCCTATTTCTCATGTTCATACTTTATGGTTATGACTCTGCCAGCCCTGTCAGTTTTGAGAGAATGTACCATTAAGGAAATAATAGTTGGTTTCCACCCGGTTCGCCCACGTCCAGTCACTCATGGAATTAAATACGATTCCAACAAGTATTACACCACCTTAATAACTAATTCATGCAAACAACCTAGCAAGGGAAGGCTTCGTTGAATACTATAACAAGGTACAGAAGACTTGACAGTGTGACAGTAGAGCACAAAGCTTTCATGAGATTGTTAATATTAATAACTATCATGTATAGTACGATGTAAAGTTCTCTTAAAGAGCTTCTCTTCTCTAGAATTCCATCACATCGAGTATTAAATTAAAAGCACTCAAACCAACTCACTATGCAGCCTATGTATCATTACAGTGTTTGTAATCAAGACCAATTTAGTCTCAGCTTGAGTAAGACTTAAGAAACAAATTAAGATCCGTTGCTCACCCTGGTTTCTTCGTCTAATTTAGAGCGTTTGGCCCCGTTAGTTTCGGCCATGTAAGCCATGCTTCGTCCACACAGCACTGTGAGACTCCCCTTGATCAATCAAATCTGAGTGTCCAGAGAAAGCTTTCCCTTCAAATCCCTCTTTCGTCACTTGATGCTTTTTAAATCTTTCTTCAAGCAGCAACTCCAAACAAATTAAATCTCCAGGATCAAAGGAATTGCCACGCGATACCCACGATGCTCGACGTATGACTGTGTGCTTTCTTTAATATCACTCGCCTCTTCTTTCTTCTTGTTTTTCCCTTTTAGCCTTCTTCTTTCTCCTCTTCGTTTTCCACAAGGATTCCAATAACGAGTGATTGATTATTATTCCACACTCGGTGTCTTCCCTTGTCTTCTTCCCTTGTAATCTGTATCAAATAATATTCCACACGACGTGATATATAAAATTACACACATACACTTCGTCTATCTCTTCTCTACACTCTTTTATTAGCATTCTGTCCAAATATATCGTACAGCTCTTTCGTCTATCAAGATTTGGTAGATTAGGTAGATTAAGATTTAGACTGTAAATGAGCATAAGAAACACGTACATTGATGCTACGGTACATCATTCGTGGAGAACCAACTTTTGATTCCCTAGTCGTTTGCGACGCTCACATCTCTTGCCATCAGACAACAGACGACAGTTGATTGTCGCTCAAATTATCATTATTATAACGCAGCTTCATCCAATTTCCCAAGTAATATCGAATATCAATAAACCAACCAAATGTATCAATGTTTCCTGTCATTGAAACTTTCGCTGATGTGAGATTCTTCCTCCACTATGTTTTACCGTACAAGAGTACAAGTAATAATGAGTCTGTTTGCGGTTAGTTTTTCGCATTAATGGTAAACTTTGTCTCTAATTATATATCATCGATCCCTAAGCTACTCTACCTACGCATTTACTACCGAATTCATAGTGGTTGTGACCTATAAACTTCTCGAAATAAAGTGCTTCTTCTATCTTCTGCAAGCGTTTACTTTTGTTTGATAAAGTTGTTGTTCAGTTGTTGTGGAAGATTTTACTACAGTAAAACTACTACTTTTGTTGCTTAATTCGGTACCTTGTTCAATCTTTCATGTAATTCACAGAATTTGAATACAGCCAGCTGTAAAATAAATACGATTAAGTAAAAATCAAATGTATTTCCCGTATACTTTGACACTTTTGAGTATTTCCTTGTACTTAAAGTTCCAGCTAGTTTGAATTTAAAATATCTCCGTGTTTGCACTCTAACTAGAATAAAATGTCCTCAACTCCAAGCTATCTGACTAATGTTCCTTACCTCAAAACTTTTGATATGGGTGATAAAATCGTTTCATAAATTGTACTCTCTCATAATAAATATGTAAAATGCATAAAAGTATGTGTATGTAAAACTGTAAACTGTAAATGTATTCAATATGTAACCTGTTAGATGTTGTTCTGTTGTAGGATGATGTACGAGATTGTAGTTTTAGTAGATGTTGTTGTGTGTCGTGTGTTTATTTTGAAATTTCAGCTTTGCAGCAACTTGGTGTAAATGGAAATCTTCCTTTTTAGTTTTTGCGTGTCCAATTTGTTGGTTGTAAACTGTCCGGGTGTCGCATATAATAATATTTTTATAATCGATGTTTCAGAACATTCAGTCACGCAAGGTGGAAACAAGAAACATCCGAGATCTTCTGTAATAGTTTCTTTCGAAGTGAAAATCGGTCTGCCTGCACGAGAAAAGCTTCCGTCGTGTGTAAAACAAACACAGTTTTTGAAATTGGCTCAGCAGAGTTTTGAGGAGGACGAGAAGTGGAAGCAACAACTCTCCCGGTTCGACTGCACGAGCAACAAAACACTGACAGACTCAAAAGGCTCAAACTTGCTTAAGTCACTCGATGCTGATGCTGCTGAGGTGGTGGTGGTGGTGGTGGTGGTGGTGGTGGTGGTGGTGGGGGCTGGTTGGATGGGAGTTCTTCGTCTCTGTGCTTCGCTTAAGTGTCAAGTCTCAGCTCTGCAGAGCTCTCTAAGGAGTCTCTCGCAGTATCGCCAGTCCCACAATCGTCGCTTGGCGTCTCTTCGACACGCCAACCCACTTCGAACTCGTTTTGGAAATGGGAACTTTCAGTCTGCACTTATACAAAATTCTACAAAAAGCTAGCAGGTACGGATTTCACGAATTTCTGACGTTTTTTTACTGGGGAAAGGGAGGAAATCATAAATTACGCAGAGGAGAAAAGGCTTCCGTGGTGAAAACCACTTTTACTTCTTTGCATGTTCCTCGAGAGAAGTTCCTTAAACAAATTTACTTTGTTTGATGCTTTCGGGTGATGGACGGGAAAAATTGTAGCATGAATTAGTCACATGGATAGATTTGAAAGGAAAAGGATGGAATTCACGGACTACTACATGTGTGTGTGTGTGTGTCTTGGTGAGTTTGACTTGAAGGTAGAAAACATACGCAAAGTAAGTACTGCTCGGAGATTTTGAGATTTTGACTTTCAGAGAAAGCAGAGGAATTTCATAAATACTTTTGTTCGTCTCGTTAACTGTATTCTTTGTGGCTTTGTACTTCTGCCAAGTTAAACATTAATAAATGTGTGTGTGAAGTTTTGTGGAAAGGTGAAGTAAATACAAAGGGATCAAGTAAAAGGTTTAGTAGGGAAGAAGGAAATTTTTGGGGAATTATTTCGAGTTCCCGGAGGTCGGAAGAAAGATGTGTAAAAACGAGGGAGAAAGCTCATAATAAAGGTATGTTTGATCTTCGGTGGTAGGGATCTTACGGTATAAAATTATAATAAAATTTAATGAGCTCTTGGTTAAGTTCAAGATTACTCGGTCGGAAATTGTAGTGTGTGAGTAGGTAGGTTGGAACTGAAAGTAGGAGGGTGAAAATACAGTTCTCTTATTTGATCAGATCGAAAATCATGAATTAAGTATAGCAGTTTGCTCATTAATAAGGCATTCGTGGCAGGGCCGCTGTTTTCTCAAGAAATTTGAAAGCATGAATAGGTAAGCATTGAAATGATTAAAAAGCTATTCTGGCCTCAGGGGCTTTGGCTTCAGATCTTGTTTTATTCTAGAGAAAGCTAATAATTAAATTAATCGTGTACATGTAGTTTCGGTAGGATGAAATTCGGCTTAAAAGGAAATCCCGACATTTGTAAAACTCTTTTATGATCTATCGTCCTTTAGAAATTGGCATAGTTCAAAAGTTATCTCACGATAATTGAATAACGCTACTAGTGGAACACGGAATCAAGGAAGGTAGAAGTTTGAAAGATCAAATTTGGAAAGAAACGGAAATCAAAGGAGTGTGGGTAAGAGAAAGGCTTTCATAAACTTGAGAAAGTAATTTCTCGGTTCAAAGCGCTTCCAAAATAAGCTCGGTGATGCGAACTAAACGAATCATTAAATGAATGCAATAAAGGCTTCGTTAAAACTAGGCACAACAGAACTTTTGCTAAAATTAGATGCTAGTCTTCCTGTGCTATATTCTTAGGGACTTACAAGTAGCCTACCCATGCCTTCGTCGAAATAGAGATTCCAAGTTTTAAATTGTTCTGTTTCCAGAATCAATCAAGTTCCTGTGTATCATAGCAAAGCAATTGAATTATGTAGATGATGCGCCCTGAGAGGTCATCAAAGATTTGCAATTTAGCTGAGTGGATTCATAAAAATAAATAACGAGGTGCATTTAGGATACGGGAGAAAGAAAAGTAAAAGCGGTCTAACGATGCCCCATCGTCGTTTACTTAAACATTCAAGGATAATTTGATACTTTCGACACTTTCAAGAAGTCAGTTGCTTAGTTAGTACGAAGTTGGTAGTTGGTTTACTTCTGGTCGTTCATCTTTACGGCGATACAGTTTGGGCCTGAATGAGATAAAGTTTCTTCCGTTTATGTCAAGGATTATGAACTGCCGTTTGGCTTGCAGTCAGTCAGACATTTAAGAAACACCGAGCAACGAGGATGCTGTTGTGTATCCATCATCTCTTCATCAAACTTTGATAATATTTCGCTCAATTTTTCTACTTCCTTTGAAGAACATGTAATATGTATGAGTTTTGATCTACTCATCGATCATCTCTCACATATGACAGTATTCACTTATGGGATAACAAGGTTCTTTACTTGCACAGGCTATGCTAGAAAAGTAGTTGATGCATCACCAGCCTTTTCGCCCAAATTGTTGTAGACCGGAAATTGATCATGTCCACGAAGCTCTGTATAAAGCCAATGCATCATCATTTACTACAGCTACAGAATAGAAGTACTACGAATACACTGATGCCAGTAGTTGTACAACGGATGAGGAAGAACATTTTGATGAATCTCACTCCTCACGTTTCTTTCAGACTACAGAATCATCCTTGGGAAGGTGGAAGGACTTTGATCGGTAGATGTGCTTTGAGTGATTTCCAAAATGGACCAGAAGAGCCAAGGACAAGATTGCTTACTTGAAGAAGACAATCTGACTCTTCAGGTTCGTCTGGCTTATTTGTAGGTTATCTTTACCACAGTACATTAAATTGTTATTCTTGAGTATTCCATACTCCCTTTATCCTTTGTGATTCAAGTAGTACAAGGTTACCCGTCGCAGCTCATGCTTCTCATGCAAACTACTTCGAATCCTTTCATCTTCATATATAATTGAACCACTTGGCTCAAACTTTTCCCGAATATTCTTTTGCGTCACAATGGGATTCAGTTTAGTAAGACCGAAGTGGAGGAAATGTTGTTAATTTGGGTTGTCGAGAAGCATTATACCTCCAGGGACGACAATATTTCTGTTGTAGAGAAAGTTTGAATGTACTTTTTTCAAAATGTGTATTGCACAATACAGAGAGAGGAATTGGAAGCCTTGAGATCAATTTACGAAGATGACTTTCTATTAGAAGACGAAGACCCTCCGACATTCACAGTGACAATTCGATTGACTAATGGCCAAAAGGAAGCCTCATTGATGATCTCATTTGGACCAGACTACCCGAAGAATGCTCCTCCAATTTATCAATTGTCCATTCCATGGATCCGAGGAAGTGAAAAAAACTACATAGCATCGGAACTTGATGAGCTTTACTTGTAGGTGAAATTCAATTTTTTATTTTTAAACCTTATTTCGTGGGCGTAAGTAGGAAAGGCGAATTTACCCCCCCCCCCCCCGGTTGATTAGGAATTGTGGATTCTTCACTTTCCCTTTCTTTCTCTATTACGAATCGAAATCAAACAAGTCTCAAATCTACGGATATATATTGAGTGAAGTTTGTAACTCATCAGTGTCAGGAGATTTTCATCCAGGGATGTTACACGTGTCTATAGTCGATCGTGTACAAAAAGTCGGATACTTTCACCTTCCCCTAGAAGAAAATAAGCTCTAGCAGAAGGGATTTTAATGATCCGATTTATCTCCATTCAAATCTGAATTCTTCCTTCCTTCTCCTTCGCATCAATTCTAACTTCGATTTACTTTAATTTAATCCGACCTATGTTACTATTCCTTTCCTATCCATTTCGGATCTTGATGGTGGGGAAATTCAGTTTAATGTCTTGAACATATGTAAGAGCTTTGTTATTTTAAATGTGTTCATAAACCCTCCCTGTAAACTTTTGCTGTGCCCATCCTCAATGAAATCTCCAATATTTCTTTTACCCCAGCCACCCACGAACTGTGGGCCAAATGGTTCCTAAAAACTTGGATTTTCTGTATTATCTTGCCAATATACTCTACTTCAGGCTCCTTCAATTCCCTCACTTTCCTTCCTGTAATAACGAAATAAGTTTCTTCAACGGAATGATCTTTTTTCTACCCGATGTACACATAAATCCCCTTATTTTATGCTACACGCTTCAAGACATCTTCCCACTATTATGGTACTTTTATATGTACGCAGTTTGTATGTATACTTTCCCTTCACACAATCTGTGTAACCTATGAACCTTCCCTGAACTACAAATGTTTCTTACTCTTAGCACAGACTGTTTCACTTCTTATCGATGACATTCTTGATCCTTTACTTTGTCTTCCACTATTTCTTATCCCGATATTCTTCAAATCTTCCCCATACTTTCACATTGAAATGCGATATAACAACTATCCTTGTATTTTTCAGGGATCATATGGGTGAAAGTATTGTGTACACTTGGGTTGAAAAACTTCGGGAAGTCTTGGAAGAAAGGGAGAATACACCAGATGATGCGAATGTTCAGCAGCCTTTGTCATTGCACCCAGAGAAGAATCCAATTTCAGATAAATTGATCGCAAGTGTTTCCCGTTTGAATTGCTCGGATTCCATAGCCAATAATCAAAATACTAGCAACAACATTTCGGGCAACTCCGCAACTGTTCTACATTCTTATTCTCCTTTGAGCTTCCCTACAACTGGAGATCACAACCAGCAGCCGGAGAATTCTTTCTCCGGCAGATCTACCAGCCAGTATCAAACTTCAATGGAGTGTAAAGTACTGCCAGAAATTACCACAGGAGAGCCTTTCACTGATAGAAAAAGCACTTTCCAAGCTCATCTTGCCCCTATCAGCGATGTAGCTCAAGTAAGGTTAGTGATGCAATGGTAATTTCGGGTTTGAGTAAACTTTCTCCAAGGAAAAGCCGACAGAATTGTGCCAACTATAGCTTATTAGTTCCTGCTTACTTTTACCCCTGTGTGAATAGAATATAGCGTAGTCTGCTTCTGCTATACAAATGATTGCAAAGAAAGCATGCGGATGTGGTTATTAATATCCTTGAAAACTTCGTAGCCCACTTGGTAACATTTGCTAATACTGCCGAGTCTTTTTTGAACGGGATGCTTCCAAGAAACTTTGATAAATTGATTTACGCTTCTAATCTTTAAGAAGCTAGAGATAGGAAATTCTCTTCACAGAAATGCACGTCTAACTAAATAATAATATATCTTTCTCTTTCATTTTATTTCTGTATTGCAACTTTTCAGTTTGTGCAGTGAAGTAAGAATTCAAAGCTTTAGTAAAGCTGTTGGTTTGCATGAAATGTGCTTATTGTTAGTAAATACGGGGAAATTCTTTGGTAGAATTAGACACAGGATAATCGAGTAATCAACCGTAGCAGTTTGCCATCTTATCAGGAAACTAATTTGTCCGTGAGTGCTATAGAAGTTTGTATCAAGGTAACTGTAAGATTCGATTAGAATGGATGATGTACAGTCGAGTGTGTCTTCTTTGATGGTTAAATTCGGTCGAAGACTTTCAAATTCAATCATTCCTCAATGAATTCATGAGAAATTGAAAGAAAATAGTCACAAGTATTTATACTCGAAAGATACGATTACTTGTGGAGTATTTCTCTCTCATGTTTCGTTTTCTTTAACCGTCTGTTGTGTACACTTTGCAATATCAACTCCTTTGTTTTCAACGTCATGTCAAGATGTCCGATAATAAACCAAAAGATTGGAAGGAAATTTTTAAACGCGCGTGCAAGTGAAAGAAAAGATATCGGAAATTAAAATTTGATATCTCTTTTATCTATTCAGAGCTTGTTATGTACTTTGTACACTCACCCACACGGTTCTGCTTTCATCAGAACTTCACGACGTGTCTGTAGGTTTCTTTGCTGCAAAATTGATTTGAAATTTAATCTCATACCTCCTTCCCTTCATCCAGGAAGGAAATGAAGGAATATGAAATAAAAGGAGGGAGTCGTTTCTGTTTATTCTGAGATGCCGTACAGCCGAAGTAAAAGAAGGTGGAATCTACCTTTATTATCAAACTCAAACTCAATTGTGAATTCCAGCCTATCTTTTCGGAAGGCGAAATTTCTATCTCCGTGTACATCTTGATGTTTGCTCTCCAGGAATTTATTTACCTTAACCCTCCTGCTGATCTTAAACTGACTGACTAAGCAAGTAAACACAAACACACAGCCTGCCAAGTCAGTCAGTTTTAGTTGTTTGAAGTAATTTAATATCTGCTGTTGTTGTAGAATTGCTCATGCGAGATTTACTCTTTCTTCATTTCATTTGTGAGAGCTGAAAATTGCAAATTCCTCCGAGATGCTCTCGGGAGAACAAGTCTGTAGAAGAAAGCCTCGTTTATGTATTTTCCTCATCATTATGGGAAACTCTATTTATTTACCCAAGGTGGGCTTTCTCTCGGATTTTAATCAACCGTATCTCACCTTTGTGTCTTAAATGTTGAATGTGGGCACATAAATATCTCTCCCTCTCTCACAAAAAGCTCTTTCTGACTTGATGATTTTTATCTGACTTCTTGGACAAAGCTCTATGATAAATTTTGGAATTCTTTGGACTTGCATGGGCGGACTTTTCCCCATTACCTACATAATAAGTTAGCTTTCATGTTCCATCAGTTCCAAAGAATATAAACAACATAGAAGATGAAATTGGATTTCTGAAATGACTTGACTATCACTACGCAGACCCTGTCAACTGTCAGTGTGGGAGGAGGGGGACACCTCTATCTTATTCAAACTATTCAAAGACATCTTGAGAGTAATCTACGTAGTAGAAGCAGAAGGAAAAGACAACCTATTTTTAGACAACAACAACGTAATATTAATAATAAAGCTTTGAAATGCACAAACACAACACGAAGTAATTACACAACACAGCCTGGCTTGAAGAAAGATTCCTTCAAACGCCCAAATCTGGTAGGAGATGAAAGCATGACATAAATTAGTTTGTTAGGGATTCTAGGTTCTAGCTCCTAGAGTCTAGATTGTACACAATGTGGTGGTAGTAGTGAAAAGAACTGTTGGATGGATGGATGTACAGCTTTTCTTAAAGGCGTGTGTGTATTAATGTGTATGCACTGTGTAGACTCGTGTAATTAATTAAGACAGGCAGAATTAAGAATTCCATTAATTTACATTGTCTTGTTCTCTCCTCCGCACGCATGCATGAATGAACACACTGAGTGTATCTGTGATGCGATCTAGAATCTACAGTATGAAAGTGTACATGAGTGAGTTAATAGTAAATTAAGACCGAGGACGAAGAGAGAAAGTAAGGAAGCAAGAGAGAAAGAGAGGATTTAATTGAAGGGTTGATTTATATTTGATAGAGTCGTGTTGGAAGATTTGTACAAAAACAAGAAAATAGCTTCGGCCACTCACAACATGTACGCTTATAGAATATTCAAAGAGGACACTTCCACTTGGACACAGGACTGCGAAGATGACGGCGAGACTCATGCTGGCTCAAGACTTTTACATCTTCTTCAGGCAAGTCAGACAACAAATAAACATGAACAACTCACCACCACCGCCTAAGCTTTCATTTCACAACCTCCCTTTCCAATCCCCACATTTATTTTCATTTCGTGATCTTACGCCTTTTATGCCCATCTGTCCAGCAGCGTCTCCTCAAAGACCAAAGGTCTCTCTCCTTTCTCTCTGCTCCCTCATGAAAGTCTCTCCCTTCTTGTCTCTAAAAATGTTATTGGCTTTAAAGCATTACCTTCTTTACGACTTTATCTGAATAATTTATCATACTTTCACCAGACACTATTCTCAGTATTTTATTCCGCAGATTTTAGACTGTCGCAATGTTCTAGTCGTCGTTACGAGGTGGTATGGTGGCATTCAACTTCACGCCGACCGATTCAAACATATCAACAATGTCGCAAGGCAATTACTCGAAGGACAAGGGTACATCAATATTAAGAAGAAAGCAGGAAGTACCAAGTCATAGTCA
>JAQGBV010002762.1:0-10671 GCA_034698685.1 Isotomurus pseudopalustris | reverse complement strand
TTTTGCATAAGAAGCTTATAGGTAACGAGTAATCAATCGGCAAAGTCGTTCCAATAAAGTACTAACGCCCTTCTGTACTTTTGTTCTAATTTAAATCCCGGACACACTATGATTGGAATTCACACTGGATAAACAGTGCATCTCTGATTTTAGTGTACTAAGTTGATAACTTTTATCTGAATACCGATATTACCGATGACAATCTGCATAATTTTTTAATTTAAATTTTATACTGAGAATAGTCTTGTTTAAAATAAATGAATTAATGAATTAACACTATATACCTTACTGCATGTGCCAATATTTTACGATCCTGAGTTATTTTTACTTTACTTTGTACTCTATCACTTTGAATTCCATAACTTTCAATTCCCCTTGACTTCCAATTCCTTTACTTTCAATTCCTTACTTCCAATTCCTTTACTTTCGATTCCTTTACTTTCAGAACCGGTAACCTTGTGTAAGAGTAAAAGCATGGTTATAAACGCATTGTTTAATATTGTACATATGCACAAAACTAAAGCTAATAATTTTTTGTAAGGAACAGCTTACTTGGCGATGCTTGTTATTTTGCATTTCATTGATTTTAAGCATTATATGAGTTAGATTCAACAAAGATACAATACATAAAAATAAATATAGATAGAAAGAAATAGATGCTACATAGCTGTCAGACATGTTTATGAAAATTATAAACTATCTTTGTTCCCAGTGCTTTTCATGTAATTTTACTGTAGTCCCGATGGATCCAGAACTCTTGTCGTTTTGCTGGATTTAATCCATGACCGCCAATGATTATATCGTTACTTCTACTTTCTAGAAATTTAGGGTTAGTCCTGATATCACTACTGTCCAGTATCAACATCTTCAATTTTGCAGCAACGATTCCCAAGAACGCATCATCCAACTTGCAGTACTTTACGAAGAGGGACCCATAATACAAGTCCTGTACGGCTCTGCGGTCGAATATGATTCCAGCTCCAGAATGATATGGTGGGTAATTATCATAAGGGTACTCCTCGTAAGAAACACGCCACTTGCTCAACCCTGAAAATTGAAGTTGAGCCCATCAGCCTGTGTATTATACCAGAAAACAGGAAAAACATAATTGTGTTGTTTAATACATACCACCCTTCATGTTTCTAATCACAGTACCCTCGCATATTGATTGACCTATCATTAATCCGTGGTCAAGATCAGAAATGCGAACGGAATTTTCATCTTTTCGGTGAGTCAATTTCAGAATCGGATATCCAGTTGAATGAATTGTTACAACGTGAACTCTTTCGTAGATTAGGTTCCTTAGATAATTGCACAGGTTTACAATATCGAAATAAATATCATCATCCACTAAGGCCAAGAACTGATAGTCTCCTCCATAGAGAAGACTCCATTTAAGAGCAAGAACGGACTTGAATGTGTTATTGTAGTAACTGTCTACGAAATCAGCAAGAATTATATCCTTAAATTCATTTACTTCCTCGGTTAAGGAATCCATGCTTTGATTGAAATCAGAAGATGATGCATTTTCAGTTCCACAAATAAAGAAGACTTTAGTAAGACGACCCTTGGAAATTACAGCTTCTTGCAGGTACTCTTTGTCTCCCCAAGTGTTTCTGACTACTTTTCTTTTCTCTACGTTGTTTCTTGCAGACTTCACAATTATTAGCAACCCTATTTGATTTTTGCCGATCATAAGATCAGGTTCTTGGAGAAACTCTGTACTTATAAATGCTGGATTAATTGGTGAAATCGTAGAACCTTTGATGTCCCCAGTTCTACCAATCAAGAATCATTTTTGTCAAAAACAACTCAGCGAACATAAAAATAGATTTAGGTATATATTCACCTGAACATTTCTATTGTTCTTGGAAAGTCTTCAAATACCAAAGGATATTGGAAAGGTTTTGAATAGTTTAGTTCCTTATAAGACTCATTATTATATTTCCCGAACAGTTCTTGAATTGATTGTTCTTTATGAGACTTATTGTCAGATTTCCTGAACTGTTCCTGAATTGATTGTTCCGTATGAGACTCATTGTGAGATTTCCCGAACTGTTCCTGAACTGATTGTTCCTGGTTTTCTGCAGGAATATTTTTGGATTGATAGTACAAGTATATTACTGCTGTAAATCCTAAATAAAGCAAGAGTAAAATTATTCTCCCATTAAGATAACGTTTAACACGTAGAAGTGATAGAACTGCTGCGTTGCACATATTTAAAAATGTTCCAGAAAATTAATTCAAACCATTTGTTAATATTCGTTGAAAGTCAATCGTAAAAGATTATACTTGCACAACACTTCTTCGCACAACAATGATTCGTGCTACTCTTTTCGGGAATCCTCATTGACTTTGTTAGGATTGAAAAGTTATGAGATAAATACCATGTACATGCAAAAATTTGACATCACAGATTAACAGTTATTGCAATACATTGCGGGTAGAACTCAAGGTACAACTCAACACAATACTTAACCTCATTAATGTTACCTCCGTACTTTTCTGTAGTTAGTTTCCTACTTTGATATATCTTTATACTACTCTTAACCCCTTATCTAGCCATTTATAATGTATGTACTGTGTCGATACGCAACTTCATGTACTGAAGCAGTTGACAATAAAATTGTTTATCCCTCCCAGAGCAGACGCTGTTACGTAGTTTCCACCCACTCTATTTTCTTTCTGCAAAAAAGTACATTTCATAAGTCCAACAAGTGACAAAGTCGGCTAAACAAAACGATTATCAGTTAGAATTACCTCTACAACGAACCCAAAAGTTTGTTTACAATTCGAATCAAGATCTATGGTCTCAACTAAAAATTCCCTAACAATATGTCTGGGAACATTCAGGCGTATTGGTTTATAAAGCTGTTTCCTTTTAATTGCATCACTGCTCATTTGCTTACGTGGTTGTGTCATAAAAAATTTATATATAACTATAAACAGGGCCTTTTCTAATTGAGTGGGTGAAAGAGTCTTGTTAAAGCTCACTTTATTGAACTTGATCCTATAACAATTTTGCTGCATGAAATCACGCAGCCTATGCTAAAATAAAGTAGTAGTATAGTATTCAGTTACAAGTCTTGGATTCCATTTGTAGCAGGATTAGATTTTGTGCACACAAGAAAAACACTATTGTAGGTATAGGACAGCATAGATTTAGAGTTGTCGGAATAGAGTGTAGGAAGACACTTATTTTCCTTCTGCAAAAACACACACATCATCTGTTAAACAAGTGATTAAGTCGGCTAAACATAATGATTATCAGTTAGCCTTACCTCCACAACAAACCCCAGTTTCTTCACAATTTCAATCAAGATGTCATAAGGCGGTTCAATAGATCTTTCGTCGGACATATCAGCGTAATGATAAAGCAATGGTCCTAAGTTAATCCAAGTGCCTCCGAATTTCAAGCAATAGTAGATGCGTTCCAAATACTCCACAATATTGTTGGCACAGTCAATGAAGAAGCAAGTAACGATGCAGTCCCATTCTTCCTTTTGATGAGGATTGCCGTAGACTTCCAGGAAATCTCCAGCAGTCATTGAAAAGCGAGAGCCAGGTGGTAACACACCAGGGTCGATATCAGGAAAATGTACTGTCCTCACTTGATCAGCTGTGTTGAGAACATTAGTGCTTTGATGAATCCAAGGGAAACATCGATACGTTTGGGTTCCACTGCATCTGTTAATTTGTGATAAGAACTTAAATGTGAAGCGCAAGAGATTTAAGTAAATATTGATATTTTTGATATTCCAAATTATACTGCTTACTTATTGAGAAGAAAATTCGATGCAAACAGCATGAATAAGCTAAACTCGTTTCCTTCGACCGCGTAGCCTAATTTTACGAGGTCATGAGCCAATCTCCCTAAACCTGCTCCAGGGACTAAGATTTTGATATCGCTCAGACCATCTGTTCCCCTGAAACGATTATTAAAGTCTAATTAGTTAGTGTGCAGTGTGTAGTTAAGTATCTAATCTAATTCAGCTTTCACAATTTTCAGTAAAAATTACTTTGTCTTTTTAAAGGTATTATCAACTTCTTCAAGAATAGGTTTATAACACAGATCCCGTTCTTGTTGACCTTCCTCAGCCCAGTCTCTCACGATTTGTTTTAGAACAGCTTGTAATTTATCGAAGTCAAATGCAGTCGGCTCCGGAGCAGCTTTCTTCATCGCCTGTATTTGGATTTGGAATAAAAATAATCAGAATTTAAAATGAAAAACAGAATGTCAACTAATCAGCAATATGTAACTGACTGCCTTCAACCTTGCTAGGGTAAACGTCATCGTGATTTTCGAATAGTCTTGATTCCTCCATCACCATTAGTAAGAACAAATTTTGATTTTCTTCTGCACATCGTTTTACATTCAACAGATGGTCCCTGTAGTTCTCCAGAAGATTTCTGTGTGATTCAGGTAAAGTAGAAAGGTACTCCAATGACTTGCTCAGTTTCTTGTTAAAGTTGACCCTGGAATAAAAAATCAACTCAAAGTTATTTAATTCTGCAATAGTTCGTACAATGCATTGGAATAAATGCATACACATCCACACTGCTCCATTTAAAAAATCTTACATGTAATTTCTGAAAGTTCTCGCGATCTTTTGGTAATGCCGTCTCTCTTCTATCCATGCTGGGTCCTGATTCCTATGCCGTATTATTTCTTCCATGTCTTCATCATCTAATCCCCGCCCACTAGACGATAAGCAGCGTTTCTTTGAAATATTCGTCGACTTCTTATCAGCTGCAGGCTCACTTTCGCCATCATGCTCCGCACAATTCCGACTTCCATTCATGGGCTCATCTTCACCAACTGACTGTTCCAAAACTGGTTCGTCCTCACTCTGATTGTTCTTGGCGTCACTGCAACAAGCTGATGCTGCACATCCTGACGCCATAATGAACAACCGATACAACTCCACCTTCTTAGTAGCACGAGCTCCGAACGACCCACAATTAAGCAACTAAGCAATAGGGATAATCCTGCACCTGTAGTCTTCCAAATATTGAAACATTTAATTACTGATCTAAAAATAAATACACCAGATTGTAATTTTACATTTTGATTGTGAATATTTTGCCTCGCAAATCGAAACCACAAACAGGAACAAAACCTACTTCTCAAGATTTCCTGTCGACGGAACAGTACTGCATTTACGATATACCTTCGACCCTCTCCAGTTTTGAAAGGACAAAAGGTACCTGTCGAATAATGTGAATTAAGTCGAAAACTGACAAAAGCAGGTGGACGGAAACATGCACAATTTTCACAACAAACAAGCTGCTGCAGGCCTCAGTTAGAAAGTGCTGTTCCCGCCTTTGCATAATATCAACAAGACTCCTCGCTCTCTCTCACTTTCTCCATCAGACTTCTTGAAGCGAATGCTTTCACTTTTAGTTTTTTATTATTTACGATTATGATTTCGTATTTGTTTGAAAATAACTATTCAAAATTTCCAAGCCATTTTTAGACGCTGACTGGTAAGTATGCTGCATAGTGCATACACTCCCTTCATCCAGTAAACAACGTTACGAGGTAAGTATCTTTGAACCATTAAATGCTTTAATTGTTTAAGATTATTTTAAAGTAGCATCAACTACACGGTGGATGAGTCTGTTAAAACTATCCGTTGTTTCTAATTAATAGATTTGTTGCTCTTGATGATACTTGGAGTTTCGAATTAAACTGATTGATTATGAAAGTCCACGTTAAAAGTAAGTTAAACTGCATGTTTTTTGCTACTAAAGCGTAATAATTACCAATTCTTTCTAAATACTTGGTTTTGTTTTCTGAAAAGATTGGAATTCAGTCGCAATTTGGAGATGGGTAGCTAATGATGACAAATGTGGGATTTGTCGTGCGCAGTTCGATGGATGCTGTTCCGATTGTAAAGTTCCTGGGGATGACTGTCCTCTCGGTAAATCATCAGGAATATTCCCTTAACTCTGGAACTTCAGTATCATTAACATTCGACGTTGTTGATTTATGTTGCAGTTTGGGGCTCATGTTCACACTGCTTTCATATGCATTGCATTATGAAGTGGCTGGATGCTCTTGCACAAAACAGCAGGATATGTCCGATGTGTCGACAGAACTGGACTTTAAAATCAGAATGACTAATACATTCCTGCAGCAAAGATGACAAGTAAAACGCTTTAAGATGACAATAACGAAGACATTAACTCCTGAAGGAAGGATTTATTGTCTGATTTAGTCTTCCCTAATTATACCACATATTATGTAGATTACAATTTGAATTTGAATTGTGCTTGGTAATAGCTACATAGTAATTTATGTTTTTGGTTCCGGTAACCAATCGCTGATTCTGAAATAATAATAATACTTCTATATTGAAAAGGATACATTTCGTAACTCCAATTCCACAGCATCATCTCTCATATCTCTGGATGCACAGCAAAGTTTCATCCGATCAAACGGTGACAAATAGTTTTGCTGTTCAAAATGGTGCACACGTTCTCCAGAACGAACACGAGCTTCATCAAGTACCATTACATGCATGAAGGTAAAAGATAACCGTACAAATATGTACGTGCAGCAAGCTACGACTCCTAAAACTCCTACAAACGTTAGCATGAGGAGAGCCATGAGAGTAACTCCAATAAAGTACCTATCAGTCTGTTGGTACTTGAGAAGAATTTCCTTAATCTCATTCTGTGACTGGAATTTCTCCGGTGGTTCAATGAAAAATAGTTCGGTGTCAATCAAACTGCAGCTCACTCCTTTATATCCAAACGGGCAGACACACACAGCAGCAGGCTTATGGGGAACATCTTCATTGCCTATTAATGAATTTGGTGTACGCGTCAGCAATAATGACTGATGATTGTCACAAACTTCATTTGTTAAAGAAGTTAAATTGCACAGACGGAATCCCGTAGCATCTGGAAAGTTAAACTACATAGATTAATATTCCATGTAAATACTAAACGGTTTTTCTAGGATTAGTCTCTGGTTCTATTACCCGTAATTGGCTTATTGTGTCTTAATTCTGACTTGGGAACACAAGAATATCCTTCTGACATCTTACAATAAATGGGAAAATTGGTTGTACCATTCATTGTACAAGCCATGACTTTCTTGTTACAAGAACGAAGGGATTCTGTTGTTATTCCAGCAGGGAAACTAAGAGACTCCGTCATGTAATAATAGAATGAAGCTTCTTTGAAGTGCTCAGTGTTCTGTAAAACAATACAAATCAAACCTGGGTACATGTAATTCGATAAGGTTCGTGCATATAAATCTATGTGTGTGACGTAAATTGTGTATTGTTTAAGTCCATGCAGTACGTCATTCCATACGAATTCCTCCTTTAAACTAGATTATTAACAATGATCCAACTTTTGTTTGGAGAAGAACAGAAGCTTAAACGAAACTTGCAGTGTTTCATGTAACTTCCCAGACTTGTGTGGTGTGTAAAAACATTTCGTTGTCGGAATAGTTAGAGGAAACAACACTAGAAATAGAAAACAGAGAGCAGTACGTGAGACAGCATAAATCTTGTTTGACGAGATGTCTTGTTGTATTCTACTTGTACTAGGAAAGCTCAGAGATATAAGTACAACCACATAACTTTCTCAAAAGGAGAAAGTACGTGTTGATGAGAGACAACTTAATCTCTGAGTGCCTCAACTTCCAAAGCCACGAAGCATCCAGTTGGTACTTCATTTGGTTAGTTTGTTCCTCATTTACTAACTTAAGCACAATCCATGCCGTAGAATTGAAAGTGGAATTGTTTCTATTTCATTCGGCCCCCTTAAAAGACAACAACGAGAATAACTTTCACTTCCTTTTATTTTCCAATTCGTCTACTATTGCCAGGCTATTTCCAGTATCGCATTGTGCCTATCCTTTCTGTTCTTTGTTTTTCCTTAACTTTCTTATGTACGAAATGAATAGTTTTCCCTCTGGTTGTGTCTCTATTATTATCTCTCCAGTCATGAACGTTAAACGTGTCCTTCCGGCCACTTCATTTACCACAATTCGCTACTACACAGCAGAATAGCACAGCATTCTTCAGTGAATTTAATACGGGGATACCCTTAAGGGTAATTTGTATTATTCTTATGTACACGAACCAGCTTGTATTTGTCTTAAGTTATCTTTTCACTTTAAACTTTGCACAAAGTCTATCTCTGGTTCTGGTTTAAAACCTCGCGAATTCGGTTATGCAAGTGTAAATTCCAAACTTAACTGCAAAAAGACAGCATTGTATTTAAATTCCCCTTCTTATAATTACAACAAAACAATCTCTTTATCCGTTGAATTTTCACTATTCTAAATTTTAATGACTATCCGCATGAAATATGAAACCAAGAATTTTGCCAAAGAACTTTCTCCATGTATTTCACTTTCACAGAGACTATTAACCATTAAGCACTACAGAGTGATACACTTGTACAGAACCTATTTATCTTTCACACTCTACTTCTCTCTCAACGTTGAAGAATAAATTTCCTTTAGTGTAAGCAACAGGGGAACCATTTCTTTGAAAGAGAGGTCACTACTTTTCTATCCAATGGTACAACGAGTAATTTTTCTTCGCATGACATCCCAAACTTTAATTGCTTTCTACTCTGAGTATCGTCTCGTCAGTCGTTCTCTCACCAAAAAATCATTTATATTCGTCACACACACATACGTGTGTGTAATTGAATACACACTCTGGGAGTGAAGCTCAGAGGCTCACGAGGTCGGAAGTACATGTCCTTCCTTTCAAAATTGATTTATCATTTCTATCACTCCACAATTTATATATAGAGAAAGCAGATGCGGTTTACCTCGGATGAATATGGTGTGTCATCTTTCCCCAAGGAATACAAGGGAACGCAATGTTCCTCCTCACTTCCTTCTTCTCTCCATTCTTCGTTATATTCCTTCGGCAAAAGTTGGACACTTAGGTTATCTCCTCTGGGCCTTATTTGGTCTTCTTGGTCATTTACTTGAGTACCCTCATGTCTTTGTGAAGGAAGCGTATGAGAAGGAGTGGGAACTGAAGGAGAAAGACCCATCGCCCTATGGCTATTATATTTAACGGGTGCCAGAGTCATCGCTGAAGTGAGACTCATTAAGTTGATCCACAACAAGAGGTAATTACTCGAAGGAAGTCTTGGAACTTTTCCCACGCTCATCTTTCTTCTAGAGACGCTTTTTCCTCCTCGCCTTTAATGATTCGGATATTTTGATCTCCACCACGAAACTGCCGCAGGAAATAATTTAACACGCACAGAACTACACTATCCGCTGCTCTCTATCTATCTAACACAGTTTTTAGCACTACTACAACTACAAAAGTCTCAGCGTCAACTAAACCTTAAGCGTTCGTGTGTGCGTGTGTGTGTTTGTGACTTCACTTTGTGATGAGAAAGACAGACTGATTATGACGATGACGAAGTCATACCCACACTCACACACACACACGGAGGAGTAGCACCGTGTGTATTCTAATTAAATCTTTTAGTGTACACGACTACTACATATAAAGTTAAGGCAAATGGAGACCAAAATACACACTAACTCTGAGAGTTTCGGTGAAAGTAATTGGTTGCATTAAACTTGAACGGAGAAGTTCGGCTCCTCTTACTCACTCAGAAGTGAAGCTTTCAAAGGAATTGCACGAATACTTTTGGAATATAGAGGAGACCTACTCTCTCTCTCTCTCCCTACGACTGTAGTTAACTAAATTACTCTAGGCTTGAGATGATCATTTCGTTCTAAAGTGCGAACCACCTGGAGCAAACTAGTCACTCTAGATTCTAGAGCATTTTCCTATCCTATGTGAGTGTGCAAATACCATACACCAAACCTACTGCACACTTTAATCTGTGAGTTAATTAGGACTAAGTTTTCGCCTACAGTGAATAATATTATAATAATGAGGGTATTCAGAATATGGACCTTTTTGACCTGACTTTCTGAGGTAAATAGGTCGCAGCACTATGTCAAATCAAATTATTATTTCTCAAAAGCCACTTTATAGCTTCTTGGAAGAAGTTAAGTAATTTAATCTAATGTACTCCTTCCAGTGGTTCACAAGGTTGTGAGCTCATTTCACTTCAGTCGTTTGTATTTCTTCGAAAAGTTTTCAGTGAATGTTTCAGACTGGAAATAGATTCAGATTGAATAGAAAGTGTGTATGAATAACCTTTTAATTTCCTTCATAACGCTGCAACTACATATATGCATATACATACATATATTTGGATACTGGAGTATTTTTCTATGAATTTAGAGCAGTTTCAGGCGAAAAAAATAACAGTCTTGGCTTCTTTCAAACGAACGGACAGAAATGATTGACAAGATGAATAAGAATTTTCAATTCTCTTGCATTAAATAGCTTTCACCATTTTACAGAATCAAATTGTTTTTCCTCAGAATCGTTTTGGAAAGGATGTATTGCGGCGTCTTCAATTTACAGGGCCACGATGGACTAGAAATGAAAGGAGATTGGCAAGCAAATAGGTTTGCGAAGAGTATACACAAAGGTGTCTTTGTAATGTACATTCAAATACCTATGCTATAGCTGTAGTAGCTAATAGCTATATCTAGATCCCTAGTATTCCCTAGTGTTATAGAAAAATTTAGCTTTTTGTTCTGAGCTCAGTAAATAACTTTGAAAAAAACACATAAACAGAAAAAACTTAGGT
>JAQGBV010002761.1:0-10671 GCA_034698685.1 Isotomurus pseudopalustris | reverse complement strand
AACCACAAGAGAACTAACTACACGAGTAGTAAAATTAATTAGCCAACTCGCACACTCACAAAGTAATAACTTTTTAAGGAAAATATACATGCAGTCTGCTTATTTCACGTCTCATCTCTCTCTTGTGCATTTTTATTCTTTCTTATCTTGGAGAGCACGCCGTTTTTTCCAGTAGTTAAGCCTCCAGACCTTTCTGACTGAACGTACATTATAAGCATTATAATAATACCCGCATACCGACTGCTACTACACACACCCCTTCTCTCTTTTCAGTTGTGCATTCATTTCAAAACTGTGTGGCGTGATATAAAGAAATAAGTTGGCTGTCTCTCTCTTTAGTTAGTTGGAATGGAGAAAGTTGGAGTTATGCCACAAATCGATATGCAGTTGTTGTAGTTGTAAGAACTACTCATGGTGCTTGGAAGCAGTTATACTCGTGGTATGATGGGTTTCTTTCGCTTTCTTCTCTCAAATAGAAGAATTCTTAGGTATGAATAGGAGCTTTCTCTTTTCAAGAGGTCTCCTAACTGCGGTTCTTGAGGAATTCTTGAGAAATTCCATATTATTAAGAAGGCGGTGAGGCATTTGACTAAACAAACATGGAGCACAGGATAAAGATCAAAGGAAAAGGTTTCCAAACATCTAGCGACACTTGAGTGCGTATGGATGCTTCACTTTTATTAGAAACCCCGAAGGTTTTACATCCAATTTAAAACAAAACAAATACTGAAAGCGAAAGTTTCGAAAACAATAGTAAATTCTAAGCCTATTTACATATAGGTGGTAGTAGCATATCCTTGAGCATCCATATTTATTGAGGCTCGCCGTACTTAAAGCTGAGTAATTTCTATAAAGGAAGCAGAATGAGAAGAGAAGATAGAGGAATGTTTAGGTTGTTCGTATGTCTTCTTGAGATTTCCACCCAGATGGTTTCTCGTGTTGGTGAATATTGATAAGTTCCCTGAGAGCTTTATTATTTTACGTGAATGTGGGTGAAAGATCATGTTGCTACTTGAGATCCCGAGAGAGCAGGAAATGCGATTCTGATCGAGTAATGCAATACAAAAGACTGCTTAGGTATAATAAGTGGTAACGTGGTAAGTGGTTAACAGAAGATGAAGTGAAGAAGATAGTGTTGTTGATACACGAGACTTCTTTTCCTTCAGTCTTGAGTGAGTTAATTGATATCGTGTAAATTGGTTAGTCAACTAGTGAGAGTAGTGCAGATATGTACTAATGTGTAATGCGGCTTGAGTGGAGAAAGTGAAAGGATGACAGAGAATGCTGATGAGACTTCTGTGCGCTTTCCCTGAGCTTTCTGTTTGTTTCCTCCAGATTGTCACAATTGATCTTCATCACTCGTGTACTTCGAGTCACACAGGGACGTCTGCATCAGCCCCCTTGGCAGCTGGCATTTGTGCACTCGCCCTCCAAGCGAACACTAATTTGACTTGGCGTGATATGCAACATATTGTCGTGAGAACAGCGCGTCCAAATAATTTACTCGCTCCAGACTGGGCTGTCAACGGAGTCGGAAGGAATGGTACGAGACTCTTCGTGTTTGGAGCTAAACGAAAAATCAAAAAGACATTCCCTCATATATTGCCTTTTTGATTGAGAAATAATTGGACCTTTCAATGTGTACAGAGTAATAAGTTTTCCTCATGTTCACTTTGGAATTTTTCAGTGAGCCATTCCTTCGGCTACGGACTGATGGATGCTGGAGCAATGGTGAAATTGGCAAGGAAGTGGAAGACTGTGCCAGAACAGAATAAATGTGAAATCAAAGCTCCTTACACTGACAAGTAATAAATACTCTCTCTCGTGTTTCTCATTGCATCGTGTGAATAATTTCAACTTGGAGTAGATGGGAAAACCGTTGTAAATTGTTTAGTCCGCTTTTTCTCCCTTCAAAACTTCCTATTCATTCCAAAGTTGCTATTCATTCGCATGCCTGAGTGATTTTATCAGCAATAAACACACCATGACTCTTTGTTGTTCACATTACAGGAGCATTCCAGCCAAGAGTAAAGTCACATTGGATCTCAAAGTCACAGACTGCCCGAATGTTAAATTCCTCGAACATGTGCAGGTAATGTGTTAGGGAACCCATTAATACCTGTCTGTCGAAGGGGTGTCAATGTCAGTCCTTCGCGGAGGCCTTTCCTCTATTTCTATTGTACTCCAAAGCAAAAGCACATGCACTTTTTAAACCCCTGAAACCTGAGCCTCATTCCCTACTTCTCTCTCTTCCAGGCAAAAGTTACACTGACGTCTGGGCGAAGAGGCGATCTGCAGATTTACCTCGTGTCACCCTCGGGAACTCGATCCGTCTTACTGGCACACAGGAGACATGATCTGAATCGCTCTGGCTTTACAGATTGGCCCTTCATGAGTGTCCACTCCTGGGGAGAAAACCCGCTCGGAAAGTGGACTCTCGAGATTCACAACGAAGGCAGATACACAGGTGAGGTGATTCGATTTATAGCTTCCCCAAAAAAATACCTACACACGAAAAGATACAACCACGCTAAAGGAACAGAAGAAGCATCACAGAGTAATAAAACAAGGTTGGGGAAAGTAGAGCTCTTCTTATATAGTTTGTCTCCTGGAGTAATTGCATAACACGAATCTTGCCTTATTCCTTGGGTGGTTGTGGTTGTTCTCTCTGCTTCCTCTTGCATCTTGCGGAGTACATAAAAGTTTTTGGACAGAAAAAAACTCCCATTTCCTTCGAAAATTACCCCGTAATCTCCTCCCTAAGTCTGTACTTATTACCGCATCGAGATTACAAGATCGAATGTGTGGTGAACGTTGAGTCATCTGTTCTTTTCTCTCTTTTCTTGCAATCCACCTGGTCTGTCGTGAAGATCACAAAAACGGTAAGCCAATCAAAGAATCTTGCTCTTCTGTATGCAGTGGATTGAAGTTTGTGTCTACACTACACAGTCTGCAAATATAATTATAGTTCACGGTCTTTTCAAAGAGATCGGGATCAAGTTGAACTTGAGTTGTGAGGAGAGATCCTTCATGGATAAGATTCTCTAATAATGAAAACCTAAACTTGAATAGAGTTTCGCGTGACGGTTGGTAGAATAGAAGAATAGCGAATAATAATCTTAGATGATGATACGATAACGAAAGCTTAAATGAGCTTAATGCCTCATTCATACGTGTATTAATATTGGGCTAATATGTTTTATGGGTAAAGGGAGGACGGTGCTTAAAAGATGGTCGCTTGTAATATACGGAACGGATGAAGACATCAATTCCAATGACAATAGTAAATTAGGCTCGTCTCCTCGAAGTAACTCGAGAGAACAGCTTACCCGACCTAATCCTCCCAAAGTTCCTCCAACTTCTCCTCCACGAAATCCACCTCCTTTCTTCGTCCGACAGCCATCCACTCCAAATGCAAAACTCCCTGTGAAGCCCAACTCCTTTGCCCCCAAAACCCCATCTGAAATCAGAGACCCAGAGCTAATGCAGATTAATGAAGGTCAGACTTCAAGTGGCTTTGTCCCCAGCGTTGTCAATTTCAATACTCAAGTTATTCCTTCTCCATCTCCCACTTCGTCTAACAGGAAGTCTTCAAGACAAAGAATAAACAAGGGAAAGAACATTACGAAAAAGCAGAAAGTCCCAACCTCCGTTCCCCCAGTAGTTCTCAAGGGACTAGAGAGTCATGTCATAATTACTTCAGACGACGAGGAGTTTGAGAGACTCCTCCAGCAGAGTTTTAATTTGAGTCAAAATCACACGTCGTCGTCTTCTTCTTCGCCAAATGGCACAGCTTCTACGAGTCTTAGCAGCAGCAGCCGTAGTTTTAGTAGTAACTCTAATAACGGTGGTGGCAGAAGTAGCAGTTCTGGAAGTGGTAGTTCTTCGGACGTAACGCTGAACAACAAAAGTAGGGATGCCACTACACCATCATCCACTTCTACTTCAGACGGGAGAAACGTGACATTAAGTGGTTTCAACAACGTGATGATGACAAGTAGGAGTCGAAACTCTACAGGGTCTTCCCCTCCTCTTCTTCCACTTCCTTTCCCCTCCCCACCCGACAGAATGAACCCGGTAGGGTCTTCTTCTTTTGCTTCTTTCTCCACGAAAACTCCGACATCCTCTTCAGCTTCACCCCCAGAAGCGTCATCAACTCAGCAAACCTCATCATCTCAACATACCCCCAAAGAGATGCTGGCCAAAAATGCATCCTCCTCAGCGTCTGCTCCACTTCACCTAGGCAGTATTAATCAGACTGAATCTCATGCGGAGACAGGTTCTCAAATATTTCAAAGAATTTATCCACTCAAACTCTCCCCTTTCGTTTGGACTTTTGGAATTTTGAAATTTTCTCTTTTGGAATGCTCACGCAGTGAATGATTGACAAAAGAATTGAACCATTCATTCCTCTCTTTCGTTTTGTTTGGTTTCGCCGTTTGGCTGCAGATTTTTTTAGTTTTTCTTTCGTCTTTTGTGCATCCGCGTACTTCCACTAGTTTCACTTAATTTTTATGGACACACCAACTTTCTCCGTTCTCTTTTAGTGTTATTGCCACTTTTATTGTGAACTGGCGATTTTTAGAGAGACGACAAAGAGTTGGAATTTTTAAATTGGATTTTTAATATTAATCTATATGGCTATTATACTGAGCTCTGATTGCCTATCGTGATTTTCTTGCTTTTCATTTATTTTGCACATTTTGCCGTAAAACTTGCCTTCACACTTTGTAGCCTACACTCTACACCATTGCACATTTTAGAACTTTGGCTTTGCAAAATGTGAACTGGCTCATATTATTCATATCATGCCTGGTATATCATTTTTTTTGCTCCAAAGAACTTCACACAAGTTGTGGTTCCTTTTTGCATTTTTGCGTTCTCGCACAGCATGAGACAGTTGCGAAATGATCTGCAACACGAGTTTGATGTTACATGAAGAACAGCATGGCATTATTATAGTATTACTTTTGAGACTTGAGTTGTTAACTTATTTCGTTCATTTATGGCACAACTCTATGAATGCACATTTTGTTTTGAGTAGATTAATCTCCTCCAGACATTCTGTGTATTAACACTGACTGAACTTTGTGTGTGACCTGATTTACAGGGAAGTTGCAGACATGGTCTCTAATCGCACATGGAACAACGAGTAACCCAAACGACTTGGTCGACGGCAACGGATCTGGGCTCGACGGAGGCAGCAAGAAAGGCATCGCCACCGCCACGGGCCCAGCGGGTAGCACTGACAACGCTCCTCACCCGTCTGTCGTCGAGTTTGACGGAAGCGTAAACTCCCTGGCATCCGAACACGAACATGAATTACAAACGTCCAACTCCCAACCACCTCATCTATTCGCAGCCAATTCAGACATTGCTGCTGCCGACTCCTCCGTATCGATTTTGTCGACTTCTGTCGCCTCATCCCCTTCATCGTCCGCTCACTGTGCCAAGGTGTCCAACAATGGACAATGTTTAGGTTGGTGCCTTTTAATTCTCCTTGCTTTCTCCTTCTTCTCGCTAAGCTCCGCAGATGAATCAACTCATGAAGAGGACACCATCTCCACCACCTCTGCAAATAATGAGACCACAAGAAGACCTCAGTTGTCCCCCAATAGTGTAATAATAACCTCCCATCACTTCTCTCCACCAAAATATGATTTATGCAACAACTCGTTTAACTGTAGATCGGCTAAGATCTCTAATCCGAGCCAATCTCACACTCAAATGCATCAGCATTTCTTGTGTAGCTTGGAATAATCCTATTTACTTGGTGTGATGGTGGTCGTGGTCGTTGGTTATTGATCGCCCTAAGCTGTCCTACAAACTAGACACAATATTCCATAAATGACTTATTAACATCAGACTCAAAGAATGGATATAACACAAAAAGGAAACTAACGAACAAAAGTAACTAATAACTCTAGCCAAATTTCAAAAATGCAATTATTAGAAACACCTATGAGACGCCCTGAAAGGGTTAAGGGCAAATAAGGTGGCAGTGAATTAATTATGAATCTCTTGAACTGCAGAGGACATAAATCAAAAATCAAAACCAGCATCCACTTGCACACACAAGCACACTACAAAACGTGATACCGATATATTCGTTTCTTCATACATAAATATTGTTGTGATACTTGTAAACTTAATTTACGAGATTTATAAGCGTCGAATTAAGAGTTGTAGAGTAGAGAGGACAATTTTAGACATTTCTACACACATTAATACACCTCATCGTTGGTTACCACATACAAACTGTCTTGGATAAAAATTTATTTCAAGTGTGAAATCGAGACTGCTATTTATCAATTGTTATCTCAAATGGTTCTTATATTCTCGAAAGAATCTCTTTTATCATCCGAATGTGATTTGTTTCGTGCAACTTTTTAATCCGTTAGGCGAGGAGTTATGCGTTTTACTTATTTTGCGTTGCAAGCGTTATGTATGTTCTAATGAAGTAGTTACGAGATATGTTAGATAATAATTAAGCGATACTCAGCTCATTTTAGTTGCTCCTTATTATATAGAAACTTAGATTTTCGCAAGAATCCTCTTGCCTCATTATGCAATTATGTCGTAGGTTGTTTCAAGGGTGAAAATTGTCTCAATAGATAAATCAAAACTGCAAAAGAAACTTGCCAGCTCTAAATGAGTACTCATCATGCATGAAAACAATATTTGAAGTCTGAATTACAGTGATTTACTTATTATTGTCCTTATTTCCCAATATCCCAATGAGAGAACTGATTGAGCTGAAGACAATAATTATTTGCGTTTATAATTTTAATTCGGTTATTTAACGCAGAGCTGCTTGAATTAAGTTTGGCGAAAAGGATATTTCGCCTTTTACGAATGCCAGGCGATATGCAATCAATCGTTGTTGTTGTTAGTAGTTTATTATGAGTAAACCTAATCTATGCATGTGTTAACCAATATACTCTCCTCAGGATACAATCTTTTATCGAGTCAACTTATTACCAATCAGTTAAACTTATCTAGTATTAAACTCAGTTTGGTTGTAGTGAGGTAGCTATCAGTAATTTAAGATCGCCTACCATTTGTTTCAATTACGGGTTGTGTTTAAGTACGAATTATACTCATTTGCACACAAACAAAACTTGCTTAAACATTATGCATAATAATTATGTACAACAGTACAACTTCACGAGAGTAAAATCAACATTTTGTGGGATTATAAATGGAAGTTTATACAAAAACTGACACGAAAGAAATAGAATGCATATTTATACATAGTACACACATTGTCCAAGTCCTCCTTTGTATTTTAAATTGTCATTTCAAACGCATAAAATAACAATAAGACCTAAAAAACTATGTATCACCCTAAAGTATCATATAAACCATGTGTATTCCTACTGAGATTACTAAGACAGAGACTATCCTAAATGGCCAATCATAAATAGACTACTTACGTAAGTGTGTGTAATATTGTTCGTTTCTTACATATTCATAATATGTTAGACAACTTCGCGTTATAAAAATGATAAATGTTTTAGGCTAAAGAAGAAAGTGTTTCCTTCATAGTTGTTATTATAAAAGGATTGTGGTTTTGTGAAAAGTATTCCTACAAAGAAAGAAAGTGTGTAGGAAGATTTGTGAAGGAAATTGTATATTAATGGATAAAAAATTAACATGATAATGGCCATGTATCCCGTCTTTTTAAAAAAGGTTGTCCCACAGTAATTAATGTATTTAATGGAACAAGGAGTTTTGTAATTTTAATAGCAACATATCTCACATACACACATACACATTAAAAGATTACAACTACATTAGACCATCCAAACCAACCGGAAGCGGAAGAGGAAGCTTATGTTCTAAATTAAATGGCGTATTAAATGTATAGGGTAATTATGGAAAATTAATGAATGTTTGTTGTTGTCGCATTTTCACCGTCGTATATGATAATATCAGTTGAGTAAATGTTTTGTTCTGTATCGAATCATAAAAAATCCAAAAGAAAGGAGAAAGTTGTATGCAAGTTCACAATAATTGTAAAATACGTCCTGGACAGATGAATCCTCGTTCAAGAATCGAGAGTCCTCGTGCCTTTTGGCTGTTTGGCATTTTTCTGCTCGAATCATTACGTAATCGCAATTAAATTGCGATCATCATTCATCATCATAATTTGTGTTCTTTCATAATCGTCTTTGTGTTTCATTCACACGGTTGTTGGGCTTGGGATATTTAACGGTTTATAATTATTATTATTGTGAAAGCATTGAATGAGTACTCGTCCAGTTTGTGTAAAACTTTCACTCCTGCTCCACCCTTGTCTTTACATTTTACTGTTCCACGCTCACTGCATATTCCTCAGATGCCTTTGTCATGTCAGCACCACATCAACAGATTTGAGACTCCATCATTCATTCATTCGTATGACGATGAATAGTCCGTAATCTGCAGATTTCTGTCACTCTCCCCCAACCGAATTTTGTGGAAGGACTCGCAGAAACTTGTCTATTGGTGAGTGGCCAAATACTTCACAGGCTTTACATGAAAAGTTCCGTCTCTCTCATCTCTTACTTGTCTCTGTCTGTCTGTGTGTAATATTCGCTTTGGACATTCTTCTCTTTCTGAGGCTTAACTTGTCAACATGTCATCTTGTGCACTGTCCTATCTGCAAGGAAATGTTTTAATGCTTCTTATTGATTTCATATATAAGTAACAGTGTGTGTGTGGAGTTCATGAAAAATGCCAAATACTCTTGTTTTTATTTTGCATGAAATCTAAATCTGTCCAGACAGTACAGACTTGAGTTTTGATTGTTTCTTGTGTATTGTCCTTATCATCTGGCTCATCAGTCTTCAGAAAGCATGAGAGAGAAAGCGTTGTTTCTCTAATTATGTGAAATATTAATGTTGGTTTCGTTTGCAAAAGTTCCATTATCATTCCGATGTATGTGTGTTATTGTTCATACACTCTGCATCGTCCTGCTTGGGCACACAAATTGATTATTATTATACGAAAATGAATGATACCATCATTTAATTTCCCTTTCTGAGTTCCGTAGAATTTCTAACTGTCCATTGTTGTACATATTTTAGATTTAATTTACTGTATAGTTTAATCCTTGCAGATTCCAGCATGTTCTTCATTTTATTTTCATTCCTTGAGATATTATTTTATACTTCCCATCTATAAGCCAAGAGTTATGCAAGAAGTTAATCAAAGTGATTCCTTGTTACAGAATGCATTCCTGGATGGGCTCTACACGACGGGATGTGTATGACATCGTGTCCGGAGAAGTATTACGTAACCAGCAGCCGCTCCAGCGTCTCCATAAGCTCCACCGATAAAGTCGAACAGACAAGACTGACGTACTTGTGTCTCCCGTGCCACTACTCGTGCAAGACGTGTTCAGGTCCCACGGACTCGCACTGCCTCACTTGTTTCGACGACGCGTATCTCCATAAAGTATTTCACGACATGGGAAAAGTCGAGACCCACTGCATAACCGGAAGAAACATTGGAGACTCAGATTCGTCTAGTAATCATTATTTCTGGTATAAAGCTATAATAGTAACATTGATTAGTAATTTAGTCTTAATAGTGTGTATCGTAGTTTACATCTGGAAACGTAAACTAGCTGCAGCACAGTTTAGTAATGGTCGCGATCCAAATCAGTTTTGGAATCGACGCAGTGGTGGTAGTCGTCCCTACAGGCGAATTTCGCCTGATGAGGACAATCCCATTGGCATAGAAGATGAAGAGTTCGAGGAAATGGAAATTCTATCCACCGAAGATGATGAGGAGTTGATTCACGATAGTGACACAAACCTCGTAGACTCTTCGGAGGATAGAAGTCCCAATAAATTAGAACTCACCAAGTTCTTCAAACAAAATATCGCATCGTTGCATTCCAAAGCGAATCTGTCTCCTTCAGATTCCAAGAAGGAGAGTAGTAGCAACGCTAGTAATGCATAATATAATATTACGACAAGCTTTGAACAATCAACGGGAAGTTTATTAAGTCTTCGTGGTATGTAGTCATCTCGTGATATACGATTACATGAAACTACACTAGACAATCAAAAGAAGTCTTCAGCATTTTTAAAATAGTCCAATATATCATAGGAAAGTAAGGAAAGGAATGTAATAACATTCTCATTACCTAAAACTCATTCAATCAGTGAAGCAAACTAAAGGTAGCTACTAGCATACAAGTCTCACTTTCACTTGAATAAGCGATTCCTTTTATCGTAGATTTTTTATTTTACTTCAATTACTTTCTTACATCTGATCATCTGAATGCAACAAAATGTTTTACTTTGTGTAGTTAGTATTTTAGTAGAAGCTTTTCGCTGGAAGCAGGAAAGATTTAAAGCGCTCGGGTACCTTCAAGAATGTTTGTTTGAAACGGAGGCTCAATCAATGGCTTCATGTGAACGTTGAATATTATGAGATTTTTAGAAACTTATGTGAAGGAACTTGTAAAAAAGATAGACACACGTGATATTCACAAAAGACAATCCTGTCCAGACGTTTATAAAGAAAGCTACAATAGGAGATGAAAGAGTCGACGGTATTTTCTTCGAAACCCAGTCTGGTAGTATAGAAAGGGAAAAACCCCTGAAGAAGTAGAATTAGTTCGTTTACTTGTATAAAAAACAGGATACTTTCTTCGCCTTGTTGATCACACAGGTG
>JAQGBV010002760.1:0-10671 GCA_034698685.1 Isotomurus pseudopalustris | reverse complement strand
GAACGTGTGTTTGTCCTTCTTCTTCTGTCGATTGTTGTAGGAGGATGACCACTTCACCCTCTTTGTGTTTTCTATGCACACAAATTTATGGTGTTTGTTTTAAGGCTTGTGGCGAGCCTCTTTGCTTTGTCTTTTCTGCCACAACATAACTGACTGTGGGGTTTCAAGCTTCTATGTTCACTATGTTCTACGTATCTACTTTTGTTAGCAGACTTTTAAGACTCAGAACACACACTAAAGGCCTCAAGGACCTTTAAGCTCTTTTGCTACCCTCGCTACAAACTTTCTTCGATTATGCACAAACACAAAAGCTTTTTGATGCGAATACCCAACATACAGTTTGTCTATTTACATCTTCACTTTTAAGTTGGGGAGGAAATTTGTCAGATGATGTGGTTTTATGTTCTTATATAGGAACAAAGAAAATAGAGTATTATAGTATTGAATAAGAGACCGTGCAAAATGCCTCGTGAGCAAAATAGAACACGCAGTGTCAAGCGAAATAACATTTTTCTAGAGATTTCATGTAATGATGACCCTAAAGGTCAAAATCTCCTAATGGCAGTAATAAGAATGTAAGAAACATGTCGCATTTTGCCTTTGAAGGTCCTTCAGGTACTTCAGATGTTGTGAAGAGAACGATTTGTCGATTTCGAAACTCAGTTCATTCTTTATTAATATTCATACTTGGTGGTTCATACCAATTAAATGGAAAGTTCAGTTCAGGACAGGCCTGTCTTCTCCCAATTAAAACGCTTACAGAGATTATACAGATTTCAGAATTGCAATAAGGACCATTGTCATAGGATTTTTTGTTTCAGGTATAAGTAATTGTATTAGCGTACAGAGTACAGAGCGAATGAGCTGAGTGTATTTAAGGGTACGAATCTTGGTTCAGACAGAGTTAAGCATTTGAGAGTTTAGAATGAATGACAATGGAAATGGTGCCTCTTACATTGCCAACAAACACACCCATTTGTCAGTCAGTATTGATTATGTATCTGCTTAACACTGATTTTTTTCACGCCGAACTTCGGCTATCGCATCCTGATTACGCAAAAAATGTCAATTGGGATTGTGGTCCATTAAATTATTAATACTAATGCATCTATAGCCTTTGGATAGGGAGTAAAATAATAGGAGGACAGAATTCCATTTATTTTATCACAAGTCATTTAGCTTTTGACATTTTAAATGATAAGTTATCCTGTGAAATGACAAATTCGTAAGCGCAAATGCTAGTGAATTTGTAGATTTTCTTGAGTTTTATTGCATTTTTCACACTTTATCCTCTAGTGGTGGTGATTTCCCAGTGGATTTATTCATTTCTAGTGATTTACAGAGTACGGAGAACATCCTGAGCCAAGTAGGAAAAGAGTAGAAACTAAAGCCTGAGTAATTTCTCCTTGTCTTTTAGTTCATTAGCAAGTAAATTAATTACTTTTCATGTACGCAGACACACAACAAGAAGAAATGAATCCTTGTCAAATAAGGAACCAACAAATGGCTAAGGATTTGTTCTTTTATTCTATTCTAACACGCAATAATTCATTTTTGTGTGTGAGTGACACGTATTAATAATACGTGTTCAACTGACACAGGCTTATGTAAGGTTTAAGACTTGAGCTCTAAGGTTTTTGTGCCAGTTCACCGTGGCGTTAGTTATGAGTAACCTAAGGCTCAGTAGTTTTAGGAATCCACCGATATACTTCGATTTGGTGAGTAGTTAGTCACAGGTGAATAATTAACACACCCACCTGTCCACAAGCAGCAAAGAACAAACCACACAGAGACAGGAGACAAAATCCTTCAACCTTCATTTGTGCATCTGCGTTGCTCTTTTTAATAATTCATCCATCAAATGATGATAATTAGCAGAGATGCCATTCACAGATAATGTGACTATTTCTTCACACTTGTCAGTCAATAATAAAGCTACTTTCCTACCCATCCACACCACTCTCCCTTGTATTCTGGTCGTCGTGTGGGTTGACTAATTAAAACTTCAATTTATTTAAAGCCCACACGACATTCGTCCAAGTCTGTGGTTCACTTAGCCTAACATAGCTAGCTTTGCTTCGTCTTCTGAGATCTTGGAGTAGCCATTCATTCCTTATTTATAGTGTGTGCATCCCATCTAATCTCAATCCCATGTCCCAGTGGAGCACTAAAAATGCATCGGAAGTAGAAAGTATGAAAGTAGAAGAAATAGTGGGAGCATCAGAGAAGCCTGATGGTTGTGTTGGCGCAAAATGGAGCCATTTAGAGCAGCAAATTCCCCATGACATAATTTGTGATTGTAGTGTTTGTGTGTGAGTGTCCTTTGGATAAAGCAAATATCCCATGAAGGCCTACAATGCCTACATTATCGGCTGTTTGCTATTTTAGCAGATTACTCAATCGATTGAGTGTGAAAGTCTGAATATCGTCTATAGATCCTTTTACAACACAATGGAACAAGTAGTTTCATAATGAGCTTAAGTGTACCAAAAATAGTGTAATTTCATGAGATGAACATGCTTCATTTGTTTGAGTTGGGATTTGAAGTCTCAGCCTCTCCAAAACTGCAAATGTAAATGGGTTTTTGAATGTTAAGAATAATAATACGCAACATTGCACACTCCTTTATTGGCAGCATTTAACTCAGACTTGAGTATTGATGAAGAAGATGAATGGCTGATGATAGGAAATTGGTGGTAAGTTCATCATTGGTTAAACTTTGATAGGATTTATGTGACGGAGCTTAAACAATTTCACAAGTATTGTGAATGAATAATTCGGTGGTGGAGATTTGATAGAGAGACAGGTGTGCAGGAGTTCTTGAAGAAGAAACGCATAACTTATGTGTGAGGCTATGTGACTTGAAGGCTCGGAGATTAAAAAGGAGGCTCATTTAGAATTCTTCTTGAGTGTCAAATGAACTCCTTAAATGAGCAGATTGAGAAAATCCGACGGTCCTATTAATGAGGTGAAGTGAAACACGATGCAACTTGCAACAACTACAAAGTCCAATCTGTCACTCAACTGTTGACTGTACCAAACCAACTGTAGGTTTGTATTGGGGGGTTCATGTAATTGTGGTCACTCTTCGCAGTCTCGTATTGACCCAAGAATTTTATAAACCAAACCACTTCTTTCGGTCTCTCGTCTAACTAACTATGAACCCCTAACAAAACAGTTGACATCTGCCATCCCTCAAATCGCCGAGATGCAAGTGGTAATTGATTATCATTAAAAATAGTACAAAAGAAGGAAACAGAGTATTTTTAACAACTCCAAATAAGAGTGCAGTGTTCGTTGCTACTATCAAAACGAAACTAGCAATCCATCACTTAATTACTACCAGACTGAGTGGCGTGGACTTATTACCTACACGAATGTCAAGAAGTCTGTAGAGTCAAACAAATCTCAAATCTGTGAGTAATTTGTAAGATAGCCAACAAGGCTGAGCCAAGATGACTCTGATTTTGGTTTGTATTTAACACTGTTGTATTAATTTTGTAAATCCCGTGCAGCGAATTGTATTTGTGAAGGAATTGTTAGAAATTTTGGATGTTATGTTGTGTAACTTGTGATAATTGCGTGCACTTCCAACATTGAAATTTGAAAGGGGAGAATTCATGTAGAGAATAAATAAAAGGCCTTGACGCTTTTGGTTGAATAAGAATCTCATGCAACAACAACAAGTTGTGAGATGCAGTTGCGTTTAGCTTATGCATAAGTGAGAGAGAGAGAGAGAGAGAGGTGACTTCCATTTAAGGGAGTGAAATTTAGCCATTGAGCTTAAGATGTATGAGTTCAATTATGATTGCCAATTAGGAGATAAGAATAAGGACATGAGCATCAGGGGTTCTCTCGATTCGAACAGCTGCCTTCCACTTCCATATAATAGCGTCTCATCTTTCTCCAACAATAACAACATTCATGCAACCCAGTCATAATGTCTGAGAGTAATAATGTCTCTACTAAATGAGTCCAATCCAAACCCTGTAACCTTACAGTTGGTGCGGACTGTGGAGTTTAATTCGTAGAAACTACACTTAATAATCTCATAATTAAACAACACTTAATATCTATTTTGACTCGTGACATTAATGCTTTTGAGCACCAGGACAGCCAGGACTAAACTGCTGCTTTGAGGGATGAAACGACAAATTGTTTAATTATTAATTTCCTCATGTTGTGGCATGAGAAATAAATGTGGCTGTGGAAATGAATGAAGGGAGATATTTTACAATTTACTCAACAGGCACAGTTTATGTGTGAAGGTTTAAAAAGTATTTATTTAATTTCCAGGTGTGGAATAAAACCTCGCGTAACTCACTCTCCTCGCCTACCTTCTTCGAGTATTCGAGTTCACCGGTTTCTTGTGTTTTTTTTATGAAAATGATAATTTACTCCTTCACACAAGGTACAAGGTAGGATGGATGGTGTGGTTGTGTGGTGGTGCATCGTAGGACTGATCGTATTGTGTCATAAATTATTAGAGTCTTCCAGAAACGGTTCCTTGCTCATCTTTTAACTTATATGGGGAATAAAAATGAGTGGACAAGGAACGTGTGAGTGAGAAGGAGAGGACACAAATATTTCTCTCGGCTTGACTTGTGACTTGACATGCATGGCGAAAGGGTTGAGGAAAGGAATTCTTCCGTGTTATTTGTCTCATAAGCTCACATTTGTGTGGTGTTCAGAACTGTTCAGTACTGTTCAGTACTGTTCAGTCAGATTTACTGAAGGAGGGCCTGGAGATTTTACACACACTGGAAAGGAAGAAATAAGGCCGAGGGTTTGGTTGGAAAAAGAAATTATGGTAGTGAGGGTGGAATAAAGATAACAATGGTAGATTTTTTGGTTTGTAGAGTAATATGTTAGTTGTGTCATTGACGATAATGGTGGTAGCATGTCGAGGAAGAAAAAAGGTCTTAAATCATGATAACTTGGAGTGCAATGATGATGATTTCATTTTTATCGTTAAGAGTTAAGATGAGTTGTGTGCGTGTGTGTTCATTTAAGTGAGGTTTAGGTTAGGCTTGCGATTAGAAGTTTAGGGAAGGACGCATTTATTTTCTATCGCCACCAACAATGAATAAGGCAGACAGGAAAAGGAAAAAAAAGAGAAAAGTAGGACTGTTTTGGTATATTTGTGAGTGTGAGTGTGTTAGAGGAGCTACAGATTTGGACAAATTCTTAGGTGGATGCAGTTTGTCATGTCAGGTTGGGATGTTTTGGGCTTTTTCCATACGTGTGTGTGTAATCTTGAGACACACGCACTCACACACATACACACACAGAGAGATACATCAAAGAGACTAATGAGCCAGTTCTACCAACAAATTAATCATTTAAGGAAGAGAGATGTATTTACCAAGAGAAGAGTACGAACCTTGTAGAGAGATGAGACAGAGTGCGGATCCCAAAAGTGAAGAGACACGTGCAAAAAAAGGAAGACAGACGGGAGATAACTTTCTTCTGGAGTTTCACTTTCCTTGGGAGTCTTGAGTTCGTTTAAACTGACTCAATGAAAGTGTGAAAGACAGTGCAGAGGGAGTAGAGCAATAATGGCCACAGATTAATAAAAATCTTTCCACACTTCCAACAAACACTTATTTACTCTCAGTTACTTTAATAATGGCAAAACTGTAATTGTTTAATTACTTTAAAACTTTCAATTTTTGTAACAATTGACAATGGATTAGTAATTTGATGAATGTATAACTTCCTAAGGATTATGAGTGTTGCTTGGAGCACAAATACAACTCGAGTTCCTCGAGTGCTTTACCAAGTTGAGTTCGCACTGATGGGAAATGTTTGCCTTGTGAAGTTGTCACTCGCAGAGTTTGAGATGAAATTCCAGAGTTGAATTTAAATGTGCGGAATATTGTGAATGAGTTTGTGCTGATGAAGCAGGAATTAAAACTAAAAGGGGTTTGAAAGTCTGAGGATGAGATTATTAAGATTAAGGACACTGGAATAAGAGACTGTGTGTGTGTGAGAGAGAAGGAATGAGTGTTTAAAGTTTAATGTTCATCCAAGACGCGATCTGAACGAACTAACTGAGTTGGTGTGTAAGAACTGTAAGAAGAATGTGTAATAGTGCAATAGTGCAATGGGTGGTGGTTGTTCATCTCTCTCACACTTTAAACTGAACATGTGTGCATTGTGTGGAGTGTAGGATTGGGTTTGTTATTTCATAAGCAAGCCGGTATATAACAAATATAACGATGGAGCTAGAGATGTTTAATAGTGGGGCACTTGTAAGGTTGTAACACTTGTTACGAAGGAATAAGGAGGCTGCGAAGAAGTTTTTCATCTTACCCAACCCAAGTAAACCATGTAAATTCATGCGATAGAATCAACAGCGTTTACATAAAATTGTACGCAGAGACTTTGAGATTATTTGGTGTGATGTGTCCTCCGGCCTGAGTATTATTATTACCTGTAATCATCATCATCATAATCATCATAAGTCTCAAAGTCTCAACCAAACTCATCATTTCTCTTTCTTTATGACGGTCCTCATCGTAGTCGTCGTCGTCCAAAGTCAAAGAGCGTCTTCCTCCACTTTATTATTTGTTCTTGTGTCATGGCAATTAGTCTCTTTAAGGAGATCTTAGCTACCCAAGCCTTCCCTAACATTCTTCTAGTAGTCTACACATCTCAGTTCCCTCCCAACCTTTACACTTCCCATTATACATCTCTTTGTGTAATTAGAATTGCTTCTTTAGATCTGTCGCGAATTTTGCAACACTTGTTCACTCGCTCGCTTCCTTTCTGGGTATTTTCCTATGGAGAATTGTGGACTGAGCTCCAAATATTCTCTCTCTCTGAATAAGTGAATACCTCACCTGTTCTTCTCACAAAAGTTGAATGATTAGTTACAAAAATCACGTCACACAGTTTCAGTTACCTGGGCTCTGGCTGCTCTTCTTCATCCCACGCATATCCACATTTCCAGAGAACTGGACACACTCTCTCTCTCTCTCTCTCTCCTTATGTAACAAAGTAGAATCGTTTGAGTCATCTAATGCCTTCTCTGATAAAGAATACAAGTTTATTGAAAGCCTCCACGAGATTCGAGAGTAAATTAGAAACCCAAGAAGAGATTTAGACATTTGGAGAGGTGGACAAATATGACGGTGGATAGGTAAGTATGCAGGTGTCAACTTAAAATTTGGAAATCCGAATACAACTGAAGATTACTGAGATACTTGTTCACTTCTTCTATCTGGCCTAGCAACAATGGGACCACCTTTTGGATGTTGAATCGCCTTGCGACTAAGTCTGCGATTTCCATGAAAGGTTTCTAAGTTCGTGTCACTTCCAAATGGATTTAGTGAGAGTGAAAGAGATGTATGATATGTCTGTGTGTGTGTGTGTATGTGTGTGTGGGTTACAACAGCACATAGCAAATCATTAGACTTTTGAGTCCATAAAGTAATTCACGCCAAAAAGGATTCTCTTATTGAATTAAAACTTATGATTTCTCAATTTAATTCCTCACGACTACACGTTGATCCCAATTCGAGGAGACAGAGATATGAGAGAGTCACTTGCATTCACAGCCTGTTCACTCCCTCCGGTTTCTCCCAATACGAAATTTATGGAGTGGACAGTCTACATTCCATTTTCCATCTGGGATTTTGGAAGTAACTAAGACTATTATTATAATAATGCAATGACCACAGACATCTTGAGGATGATCATCTTCATAAAGTTACACATATGCATACATTCATTCTTCGGCTGTTCGCCTTGAGGGTAGGTGAGTTAATTCCACTGCAATCCATAAGATTTACAAACACACACATATACACACACACACATTGTGTTGTACATTAAGGAGGAAACGCTACGGATTTAATGAGCCCCAGAATGAAATGGAAGGCCGTTTGTTGGATGATGTGTTGCATATTGGCGTGTTTGGATTAATAAATTCATAAATTGGTGTGGACCCATTCATCCAGCGAAAGAATATTATTAGAGAGAGAAACACACAAATTATTAGTTACACGTTTTTATTTGGATTTAGTCTTTTGCCCACCATTGCTCCTCCTATGGCCAAATTTGTATCATAATTATAACTTCACTACTCACTACATAATAAAAGCTGTGTGTGCATACGATCATCATTAAGTGATGCACTTGTCACTCATCCTGCGCCTTCATTGTTCTTCTGCGCCCGCAACTCCAAGAAATATTGACGGGGCTGCAAGTATTATTATGATATCAACTAAGAAATATTACTCGTGGAGGACGTACCACAAACCACAACTATTGCCAAAAATATGAAGCAAATTAAAACTGCACAATAAGTAACTTCGTTCAATGGGAAAAGGACAAGTGATTTTTGCTCATCATCATCGGTGAGTTGTGCATTCAAATTTTAAAAAGGTGATGAGGATGGACGGCCGTAGAAGTGAATAAGTCAGTTTAAAAGGACAACACCTTTACGCTCAAGACTCATTTATGACGAGATAGATATGAGAGGAGCAGTAGAGAGCGTACGTCTTTCCAATAACTTTTTTCACAGGGAAGAACATATGAAAGTGTGTTTTATTATTCCTTAGTGAAGAGACGATGATGATGACATCATCTTCCGATATAAGTTCATCAAACATAAAATGAGTTGGTGAAACAAGGGCAAACATAATGACAATGCTTTATAGGTATTTTTAACAACGAGTTTTTTTTCGTTTTACATTAGGTAAATTTTGATTTACGATTTTATGGAATAATACATGCAATTAAAATGAGATGACATTACTTACAAACAGAGATGAAAAGACAACAATGGAGATTGGAAGTCATGTGGGGAAAAGGAGAATAATAAAAATAAATGGCAATTAAAAAGAATTATGTTTGTTATGTTTGTAGGGATGGTAGGATACACACTGACAGATGAATTTCGTTTTAAAATGACAGTACACAACAATTTCAATCAATTTGGTTACGTTGGAGTTGTGGGAAAAATCACGTTGTTTTATGAATCGGATTTTTGAGCAGTTGAATGGATGCAGAATGATTTTTGAAACAAGTACTTAAGCATTTTACGAATGAGACAACTTTGGGATCAGATTGGGGAATGTGTACGTTGGTTGTAATTACGGAAAAGGACGACGAGGGAAGAGTAGTTAACATGGCGAAAGGTGTTGTTTCCTAGTTCATTAGTGCTTATTGGATTTGTTCATGTAACGGAGAAGACATTGAAGGAATAAAAAACGTCATTATTATTCTTTGGAAATACTTTGCGGCACACACACACACACACACACACACTCACGTTGTACTTGTAGTTTGTACACCCACGACAAACTTCTCCTACACCTCTCATCTTTCTTATGAGTTATCCCCACTTGTTATGCGACGGAGTATTCAAGTCGTGTCTTCAAGTGTGCATAACTCAATTCACACCGAATCTCAAAGGTTTCGTGCGATTAATTAGGCATCTCTCAAACTCGATTTTTGACGAATGAATATCGACTGAATATATACGCTTGTTTGAATGTATTCTGAGATGACAGGAAATACTGTAGAGAGTGGAGATGTTGACCACTTAAACAAGAGCGAATATATAGTAATATTGAACTCGTACTACAATAATGCCTTTCTTTAGTAAGTCTAAGTAACTCGATCAGAGATTTTATGGTGGACTTGTTACATTAATCTCCTGTGGTAGTGTTTGTGTGTAGGATTATCTGTTTATGGAGACCGTAGGTGGTTCATCATCCTTCATTCATAATCAACATCCTTTTATTATTAAATCTCCCATCTAAGTGCTCCTCAAAATCCACTGCAGAATGCTTAATTAAAAATGACGCTTTTCTACATCAGAATACTTAACAACCATATTATTATTGTGTGTGTGTGTGTGTGCAAAAGCTTTAGCCCAAGAATGGCTGTAGAGAAGCTCTGGGTGTTTTTTAGAAATAAGGAGTACACAGTGAATGGTGAGTTAAATTAGTGAGGAGCCAATGTGACAGCTCATAACGAGCAGGAGAGTATTAACAAATGGTAATAAGTAGGTGGTTGTTTGCATTGAAGAGTATACTTTACAGGAGTAACGCAATACCTGACGCTGAAGCTTAATTTGGATGTACAGCAGCAGAAGCAACTGAATCCTGAGCCGTGCGAGTCTCTCATTCCCAATTAATCTGATGAGGATGTGAGGAGGAATGAAGGAGTAGAAGGAATCTTTATTAGCTGAGATTTTGATAGTTTAATTACTACTTAGTTAACTCATCTCACTCACAAAAATGTCGGCATTCTCGGCATCACTTGTAGACTGGATGAGGAGGAGAGTGAGTTCTATTTGTTTTTCTAGAAGCGTGTGTACGTGTGCTTTTATTCTGTTGAATATTGTGAATAACGTGTGTGTACTGATGTGACAGGGAGAGAGAGAGAGAGAGGAAGGATTGCTTGGAAGAAGGTTCTCTATCGCGTCGCATCGATTTCTATTTACTAGGAGATTTTTCCCTTTGGAAATATAATTTACTTTGTATCGATTTTATTACAAGAATGAGGGAAGTCTGAGGGAAATAAATATTACTGGTTGCGTTTCACGGTCTCTTTGTAGTGGATTGAGTGTACACACAGACTCAAGAGAGTCTCCCTGTGAAGTGAAACTAAATCTACAGATTGAATCTACACGATGAACATGATTTCTTGTTGGGA
>JAQGBV010002759.1:0-10675 GCA_034698685.1 Isotomurus pseudopalustris | reverse complement strand
TACAACTCCATCGTCAACGCCGGTCATAACCTCATCATCGGGTACGCCGACACTGACACACAACAACGATACAACTTTCTTCACAAAAATGTTCAACATGTAAGCTATCTTACACCACCCTGTATCACAGTGCCCCACAAAATTTAACTTAACCCCGTATGAATTATTATTAGGCGTGGGCGGACACGACATCGGTCCCCTCCCTCTTGGCGTACCAAACCTCCGCCCTCCAAACCGAAGGCTGCGCCGCTGACAACCACCTCTGGTCAGCGATGGTCGAGCTCACCCCCTCGGCCACAGACATCATCCTCCGCCCCCTCTACGGCCTCAGGGGGTTCGCAAACGAAGTCAACCCCCTCCTCCACTCATGGTACACAACCACACCCCCTTTCATCACTCGCTCTAACATCGTCGCTTCCGACTTTGTTCTCGAAAACAACATCAACCAAGTCGCTTTCAACATCAACAAACTACTCAATGGCACTTGCTATTAAACTCTCTTTCTTTTATTCATCTTCTTCTTCACCCTGCACAGAAGTATTGTTCTTATCAAAGTACCGCTGCATACCGCGCTTCAACGACGGACCAACTGATGATGAGGCACTCCCACTTGCAGCACCACTTGTTGCAGCGGCGGCGCTTGCAGCAACGCGCTTTCTCCGACGCTGCAGCTCCTCTGCCAACTCCAAATTGTCGCCCGTCTTCTCAGCCCAACTCAAAACCAAACGCCGGCCGTACAAGTGACACGAACGACCAAGCGATCCTAGTGATGCCTACACACACACACACACAGGGTCATCACAAATTGTTATTTCTATAACTGACAATGTTCCACGTCACCCCGAATATAATTACTGTACCTTGGCATGTTCTTCTTTGAGGAACTCGACGAACGCGAACCCCCTGTGCCCCGCCTCCCCCAGCACCTTAACCGGCATCCGCACCCCCTTCAACGGACCAAACACCCTGCACACACAAAAACACAGTAGTTAACTTCACACCCCGTACAACAACTCCTCCTCACACAAATGCGCGTGCGCAATACCTGAAAAGATCGGCGACCTCCTCCTGCGTCGCCTGGAACGGAACGTTCTTCACGCTGATTATCGTTCCTCCTCCCACTTTCTCCACCCCTTCCCCCTCCCCCTTCTTCTTCACGAACAGCGTCTTCTTGCTCTCGTTAACGAGGATGTTGTGGTTGTCGATCATCCTCCCGTTCAACACCCCCACCGCACGCACCGCGTCCCCACGACGCCAGAACTGAACGAAACCGTACCCCTGAGATAACACCTTGTCCCCAACCAACTTCACCGCAAGACGGACTCCACTAACCACACCCACTTCTCCAAAGACCTGACACACACACACACGTTATTATCAGGCACACCCCCTTTCATATCTTCTGCACTCACCTGTTTGAGTCGCTCCTCCGACGTCTCCCAGCTGAGGTTCTTCACAAACACCGTCGTACCCTCCTCCGGCTCCGTTAGCTCCATTTCATCCTCACCCACACGGGGCAGCTCAGAAACTACTACCACTTTCTCCTCAACACCCCGAACATTGTCTTCTTCTCCCTGCTCCTCCATCCTGCTCCCTGGCGCCGCCCCCTCAAACACACCCACAGGAGCCCACTCGAGAAAGACGACACTCCCCCTGAATTTGGAATAAGCCACGCCCCTGAACGCCTTCTTGGCCTCCCCCTTCTCCTTGAACTCCACAATCGCACACACCCCAAACTCGGGAACAACGACTTTCTCGACCACCCCGTACTTTTCAAACACGCCCCTCAGCTCAGCCTCACCCACGTCGACTGGGAGGTTTCGAGCCAAAATCACCTTATCCGATCTCTTCACGTTCTCCCCGTCGAAGGCGGCGAGGCACACCCCCTGCTCAACGAGAAACTTTTCCACCGATGACACCACCTCTGACTCTCCCAACGCCAACCGCACCCCTGCTGACTCCACCCGACGACGTCCCGCCTCTTCGCTGTTGTTGCTCCCTCCGGCCAGCAACAACTCCTCCCTCCCCACGCCGTACTTACGACCCATCAACTCACTCACCGCTACCATATTCACAAACAATGTGTTCCACCCTGCACACAATACACATTTGTTATTATTGCACACTCCAATTTTTCAATAGTTTCAACTCACCCCGCATCTTCCCCTTTTCAGCCTCCCCCTTCTTCATCCCCACGAGCTTCCCCTTCTTGAAAGACGATTTGTTCCCTTCTGCCCCTCCACCACCTCCTTCCTCTTCCCTGATTGGCTTCTCTTTGGCAGGGAGGAGGTGAAGGACCCGCCCCTGGAGGACGCCCCGCCCATCGACCTCCCCCAACGCCCTCTCCGCGTCCCCGGGCATCATGAACCCCACAAACCCGTACCCCTTGTTACGCCCACTCACCCCGTCCACAGGAATAAACACCTCCACCAATGGACCGAACTAAACACAAACACACACACCAATCAGAACACAACACAGACACGCCCACAACAAACAAACAATCGTCGAAGACTGACCTTCTGGAAAACCCCCCTGAGCTCCTCCTCACTGACGTCATAGCCGAGGTTCCGCACGTAAATCCGCCCACTCTCACCAACACTCTCTACAACTTCTCCATCCAACTGTCCTCCCTTCTTCTCCTGCTGCTTCTGATTGGTCTCCTTGTACACCTTCACCCTGACCACACCCCCCTTGAGAACAGACTTGTCCTTCGTCTTCTGCGCCCTCCTCCCCTCCGCCTCGTCCTTGAACCCCACAAACCCAAACCCACGCGAGTTCCGAGGAAGACGAACCGATGACAACGACGCAAACGGAGAAAACAACTTTCGAACGTCCGATTTTCGAACACTTCGAGGCAAGTCTACCAACTTTAACGTAAACAAATCTATCGACTGCTTTTTCGCAGCTGCAGCTGCAGTTGCAGTCGCAGGTTCACTGTCACTGTCATCACTGTCACTGCTGTCACCAGCAAACTTGACCTTTTCTTCTTCTTCTCCCTTCGCTGTTGTGACGTCATCATCATCATTGGCCCACATGTTTGTCTTCTGCGCGACCTTGTTGACCCCGAGGAACTCTGCAAAGTCCTTGTCCTCCCGCGCACGCGCCAAAATCTCCTCCTCCAACTTTGGAACCTTTTCTTTCAAAGTCTCAATCTGATGCTGCTGCTTCTTCTTCTGACCAACCTCAACTTCCTTGTGCTCCCTTCGGGCTCGCTTACTCTGAGCCCTGTCACGCAAATCTACCCAAAACAACAACATCATTGGACCACACCCCCACAAATATATATATATATATCAAAGCTGCGCTCACCCCTTGGCACCCAAAAGTCGACATCCACGCGTCCACCCCCCACGAAGCTCCTGTGAAAATGCTCCTTGGCCTTCTTCGCCTCCTCCTCCGTCCGGAACCCGACGTACCCGAACCCACGGAACTCGCCACTCCCACCGTCCCATCTACCCAACCTCACGTCCGTTACCGTCACACCCACTCCTCCTTGCGATGAAAAGTGACGACGCAACTTATCCTCCGTTATCTACACAATCATTACATTAACCACAACTCAACCATATTCAGATTACAAATAATCAGACACACTCACACTCTTCGGGAGGTTCTTCACTACCAGACGCGACGATGGGGGCGTGGTGGTTGACACACCATCACTCCTAACCCTCTTCACACGATGCTGTTGACCACCCCCACCACTGACAACGACGTCTTCCTCTTCCGACATGATAATGTAAAGCAGCAAAAATAAACACGTGCACGACAACAGAAGTAAACATACAGTTCCCGCCACACTCACCGTGAGACACTTTTATTCACTCTATGACAATGCTAAGTCACACCACTACTGCTGCTGTTACTCCCCCCACCCCCACCCGCACCACCCCCACTGCTGTGACTCCTGAGTACGGCGTAGGTGATGACGAGGTCACCGGGTCCCTTCCAGAAGAGATGCTTCACCGTCCGCAGGTCCATGTCAGGCTGCAACTCCGTCTCCAAACAGTACAACCGAACGCGGTCCTCCACGCCGCCGCCGCCACCCCCACTTTGCTGTTGGTCGACGTCACCAGACTCCTCCTCCATCTTGTCCAACACGTGCTCCATCACCTTACGCATCGATATAAAGTCATTCGCAAACAACCGCTCCCTACAAATGCAACAGAATATAAACAACCACACCCCCCGCCGTGTCAAATGATGAATTTCAGTTTACTTCTTGAGTGTCTTGTTGCTGTTGCTGCTGGAGGAGTTGTTGACGTTGTGTTGGTGGGGGTTGAGGAAGAAGAGGATCTTTGTGAACTTGGGGGGCTGCCCCTCCTCCACCAACTGCTCTGCCACCCACTGCGGAATCGCCTCCGCCAAACACCCCCTCTCCGCCTCCCCACCAGCGTCACGAACCAAAAATCTGTACATCGTCTTCCCTCCTACAACCACACCCACAGTTAGACAGTACATATATTCTTCTGATGCTGCCGTATAAATGGGTATTGTTTTTTACCCTGCTCCCCGATGACGACGGGGGTGTGCCCGGGGACGGAGAAGAACCCGTTAACCGGCGTCGAAACAACCGCACTGCTGCTGTCATCTCCTGATGACGCAGCAGCAGCAGCAGCAGCGGTCGCTCCCTTCTTCCACTCCTCAAACAACGCCTGCAGCAACAACCGCCCGTAGTTCACTACAAAAAACACACAAAACACTTAGTCACACCCACTCGTCATTAACTCCTCCCCCTCAAACACTGATTACCCTTCTGATCCTGCTGAAGTTCCCCCCCATTGGCGTGGTCAGTGAGAAGCCCCGCCTCCTTAGCGGAGACCCAAGCGCCGAGGCAGTCGTGGCAGTCGTTCTCGTCCTGCGCCAGGTGAATCGTCACGAGGGCCGTGTGGAGTCCCACGCTGAACCACGACGGCACGTACACCGGACGACGACTACACCTATCACGCACCTCCGCGTCGAAATCCACACCCACTCCCAAGTCCTCCACTTTTGTCGCCTACACCAGTCACACACTCAGCGTCTTAACTCTTTCTTAAACAGCAGCGTCTCAAGAAAGTCAAGGTAAGACGGAGTATACCTTAAGCGCATCGTAAAGGTGAACATGTCCCTTTGTGTCTTTGGTGAGGATGTGTCTCTTGTCCGAGAGAACTGCAAACTGCCTAATCGCAGCCGCACCCTCTATCTCCATCAACGGAACCAACGACAACTCACCAACACCACCACTCGCTCCTCCCACCCCTTCCTCGCCAGCACCTCCCACTCCTCCCACACCCACTCCATTACCGTCAACCTCGTCTATCACACAACAACAACCAATCAAATTGAACCAACACAGTCATCTACGATGAGTAGAACGGTACCTGCTTCACTGATGACTCCTCCCCCTTGTTCCTCCTGCAGCCACCCCTGAGGAATAGCCCACGCCCTAATGGTGCTATCCGTCGTCCCCACCCACACGCAGCTCAGGTCCGGACTCAAACACAAGCTCAGAATGGGGTGCGTCTCCACCGCCACCGTCACGGTCGTCGTGCCCCCTCCGCCGGGAACCACCCCGCCCCTCCGCAAATCAGTCAACTGCAACCGACAGTCCTTCCCCCCACTCAACACAAACTGGAACGACTCAGGGGCCTGCAACAACAACAACAACAAAGAAGTGTCAGTGTGTTCGAAAGATGTGAATGGAGTTTGACGTACGGCGAGGGCCCAAACGCCGAGTGAGTGGCATCGGATGGTGAGGATGCACTGCTGCTGCCCCAGCGCCCACAGTTTTATCGTCCCGTCGCTGCTCCCCGACAAACACTGACTCCCGTCCCAACTCAACACCAACGCCTTCACGTTGTCCATGTGACCTGAACACCAACACAACAAGCACTCTCAACAATCTGCATCGTCTCAATCAAAGAATGTACAGGGTGTGGTGAAGAACTAACCCTTGAGCTTCATGGTCTTGGTGTACCGCCGCGTATCCCAAACCCTGAGCACCTTCTCCGTGCTCCCTGAAACGAGCGTGTTCCCATCAGGACTCATCGCCAACGAGTAAATGCTACTCTTCGATCCCGTCAACGCAGCCGCTAATTAATCAACATCGTCATCATCGTCATCGTCAGACCACGCCCCCTAATCATAATGATGTGAGTGTACTAACTGGTGACGGTGTTCTTGGTAGCGGTGAGCGCGGTGAGGGTGTTGACGTCCCAAAGGTAAATGGCCCTGTCGAGCCCAGCGGACGCAACGGTCTCCTTCTCTCTGGAGTAGGCGAGTGCGAGGACGTAGTCCTTGTGAGTCCGCAACGTCGACATACAAAAACCCTTGTGCGCGTTCCACAACTTCACCGTACAGTCGTTACTACCACTCATTACTGCACGCACGAATATCATTTAATACATCATATACAGGGTCATCAGAAATGATATCTGCATGTATATATTTATAATAGAGGACATACTGTGCTTCCCCCCGCACGTGAGCACGATGTTGTTGACCCAGTCGGTGTGATGCTCCATCGAGTGGACGTACAAGAAGTTCGGGGTGGTGTGCTTATTACTGCTCCCCCCACCGACTGACCACGTCCTCACCACTCCATCACGACCTGCCGCGTGCACTCGGTCAAGAACACTGTCGTACAATATGCATCCCACGCCACTGTGGTGTCTGCAATCAGTCCCCCTGTCATTTAACTACCGTCGCAGTGCCTTTGCTGTTAATACTTTTGTTTATTTACCTCGTCTCCTTCTCAGCGCGGATGGTGAAGGAAATTTGCGTCTTCCTCTTCGACGACCTGCTCCCCACGCTCCCATCCTCACCTCCTCCCCCTCCTCCTCCCACTCCCACGCTCATTATTATTATCTCAACAACAACAACATGACTTAATCTCTTGACAGATCAACACACACACACTTCAAGTTCAAATGCATCCCTCGTCTCAACTCACCCCACTCACACGTAAACAACTTCGTCACACACGAAAACAAACACAACACGAGTTTCGTTGCTGCTAATCAACTCATTCTTATGTGACCACACCCACCGCAGATCAAAAACTCCTCTCGGATCTTCATCACCATCGGCAGCTATAAGCAAGGTAATTAATCTCACACCCAATAGTAACGCCCCCTTATTCCTAACATCAAAAATCTTTTGCAGCAGGACACACACCCCCTGCAGCACTGACACACTTCCGACCACACCCCCCTCCCCCTCCCACAGGAACCGAAGACAATATGAAAAAGTACCACCAGCTGTTGATAACGGCCCTCGGCCTGCTCTCCTTCATCTCCTTCCTAATCTACAAACACGAGTACGACCGACTCAGACACGTCCTGCAGGTCCTCGAGGTCTTTGGCTCCCCCCCTCCCCCCGTCCTTCTTGACCCCACCCACCACATTTCATCCTCAACGCTACAACCCCAAGTCATCATCCCCCCACAAGCTGATTCGCAGCAATAAATTAACTGATTAATCGTGTGTGTGTGCCTTAATAAAGAGTAGCAGTTTTAATGACGCAGTAAGAAAGTTGTGTGTGTGTGTGAATTATTACAAGTTGGTTATTTTCTGGTTGAGTGCGGCGTTGAGGACGTTCGCCTCCGCCAGCGTCTTCCCCATCTCCGTCAACGTCGTCGCTGGAAACAACGTCAACACGTAACTCACCGACGCAAACTCAGGACGAGCACTAAATCAACACATCATCAGTTAACATCTCAGATTATCAAATATGAAAGAGTTGTCTCACGTGTTGATAAAGTTGTGAAGGTCCTGAACGGAGTGGGAGTGGTTGAAAGTCCCTACGAGCCGCGATCCGTCCGCCAGCCTGAACTGAATGTTCGTCCTCGGCGCTCCTTCCGCCAGAACCACACCCTCTCGCGCCAAACGCTCGTTCACCGATCGGTCACCCGCACCTGCACCTGCCGTCGCCGCAACTGAAGACACCACCGGACATGGACTATAATACACAAAAACACTGTCGTCAACTCCGCACACCCACCAATAAAAACAGTCGTACCTCCCGAGAACGTTCCCCTTCCCCTGGAAAGGAACGGTGGGGTTTTTGGGTGGAACGTAGTCCTCGCCCCTCCTGTCCTCCATCGTGAGCGAAACCTCCTCCCCCCGCGTCACAATCAGCTCACGCGGAACCTCCCCCCGCTTCACAGAGTCCAGAAACGACACGTTCGCAGGGTCCGCGTAGCTACGCAAGCCACCACCGTCAACCGTAAACCCACCTCGCCACAAACGAAGAACCACTTCCCTCTGCTGCTCCTGAGATCGGCCCGAAGATGAACCTGAAACTGCTGCAGAAGAAGTTCCTGTTGCTGTTGCTGTTGCAGCAGGAGCAGTTGCAGTCTCCTCAGATCCCAACTTGTACCCTGCACCCTGGAACAAACCACCACCCCCACCCCCTCCTCCTGGAGGACCGCCCCCCCTTGACCTCCCTCCTCCACCTGCTGCCACTGCACTCCTACCAAACTCAACCTCCTCTGCTCCGTGCCTACACACACACACATTCGTCACCAACTGTCAAAAATAACAACTCACAAGTAAGCGCCGCAGTCATCAACTCACTCCCTGGCCTTCTTGAAGACATCAGCGATGATATCCTCCTCCAACTTGTTCTTCTTCCCACCCCCACCACGACCACCCCCCTCACTCGCCCCCGGAGGCCCCAGCACCTGCTGCCCACTCGACTCCGACCCCCCAGCGTAGTACGCCTGCTTGTCGTCGTCGTCGTCGTCCTCAGAATCCATACCACCCACCATCATCGCACGCAACGCGTCCAACGTCATTGGGCCTCCCCCAAACACCCTACACAAATAAATATACATAACTTTTAACAACAATCCATTTTTTATGCAACTTCCTCAACTCACCTCGTCTGCGGACCACCCCTTCCTCCTCCACCAGCACCACCCCCACCACCACCGGCAGCAACTGGGGGTGGCGGCGGCACAACCGTCGTCACCGGAGGCACATCCGAAGAAGGCACTCCTCCTCCCACTCCAGACGGCTCCTCCTCCGACTCGTAGAATCCACCCAGCGCGACCTTAAAACAACAAATTAACGTTTCTTTGTCGTCGTCCTCCCTTGTCTCTGCTTCATTTTCACTGTCACTTGTGTGTGTTTGCTTAATAACCTGCAGCTGCCAGCCGGCGGCCTCGAGGTAGAATCGAGCGCGCTCCTCATCCCCCACCCCCGTGACCTCCACAAACTGACGCACCAACGAAACACGGTCCTCCTCAGACATTGACATCTTCTCACTCTTTCGATGACTGCAATAATCTGATCTTCTTCTTCTTCTCCTCTCTTCTTCTTCTCAGTCAAATGAGTCGCCGATTTTCAACTTTCCCGCCAATCAAACGCACTCGATGACACACACACGAATATTTACATTCTGAACTCTCAAGTGGTGAGCTACAAAAGATTTCCGACCGGCACAACAACAGCAGACTGATACAGAAAATTAACAGCCACAGTAGCCACACCCCCCCCCCAACGTAAGCAGTAGGAGCAACAGAAGATATGAGCAACATTTACATCCAGGAACCTCCCACTCACGGGAAGGTACACACGTCCTCATTCTCATCTCCTCTAATTTTGGTCTTTGAAATCTGTGTGTATTGTTGGGGGGTAGGTCCTTCTGGAGACGACGGTGGGAGACATTGACATTGAGTTGTGGTCTCGGGAGACACCGAAGGCATGTCGCAACTTCATCCAACTCTGCCTCGAGGGCTACTACGACTCCACCATCTTCCACAGACTCATCCCCGGATTCATCGTGCAGGGCGGCGACCCCACCGGAACTGGAACCGGAGGTCACTCCATCTACGGAAAACCATTCAAGGTACGCACACTCACTCTTCATAGCCACACCCCCACGATCATCTAATGTCAAACAATGGATAAATAGGACGAGTTCCACAGCCGTCTCCGCTTTGTGCGTCGTGGTCTGGTAGCATTAGCGAACGGAGGCGAGCGAGACGACAATGGTTCCCAGTTCTTTTTCACGTTGGGAACGACGCCGGAGCTGCAGAACAAACACACGATTTTCGGGAAGGTCGGTGGCAACACCATTTACAACATGATCAAACTCGAAGAGGGACAACAAACTGATGACGACGATAAGCCGCTCTACCCTCACAAAATACTCAAAACTAAAGTCCTACTCAACCCCTTCGATGACATCGTTCCCAGAGAGAAAATCAAACACACCAAGGAAAACAAACTTAAGCAGTCCAAAATGGCCGCTACCAAGTTAGTCCACACATTTATTTTGTGCAGCAGCAGTTGTTGAGTTGAGGTATGACAATTTGTTTGTGTTGCTTCAGAAACTATTCCCTCTTATCCTTCGGAGACGAAGCAGAAGACGAGGAAATGGAACTCGTCAACAACACCAAAAAGAACAGCAACAGAGGAAAATCATCACACGACCTCGGAAATGACCCCTCACTCCTCAAGGACCCCGCTGTCATCATCACCAATGATGATGCTACAGCAACAGCAACCAGCCACAGGTACTTTCATTCACCCTGAACATCTTTGTTTATTAGCATATTCATATTCTTATTACTCCCCCAGCAAACCTGAAGAAGAACTCCCTGCAGAAGAAGAGAGCAGCAGCAGCTACCTGTCCGCGGTGAAGGCGAAGCTCTCCTCAAAGAAACCACCACCTGCCACCACCA
>JAQGBV010002758.1:0-10682 GCA_034698685.1 Isotomurus pseudopalustris | reverse complement strand
ATAAGCGAGAAAGACCGAGAGAAAGTTTGGAAAGTTTGAAAGTTTAAAGGAATCGTGATTTCCAATGAGAAATACAACGAGACGAGTTTCTTATAAGATTTCTCTGCACTCTGCGACTTCTTGTTCAGTCTAGCTAGAGAGCTAGACATTACGTCTGGTAAAACTAGTGAAAGTGAGGAGGTAGGTACAAATGTATAATGCAGTAGGTGTGGAGTGGAACTCTACAAATTCTCTATTGGTATGTACTGATGTACTGGTGTGGTTGAGTATCATTGTTTCAATCCTGAATCGATGGCTTCCCTGCCTTCTTTACTCAGCTCTTGAGTTAAGTTTACTTCTCGTCTAATTAAATTAGTCAAAGTTAAACGTGTGAATTTGTCGGATGAAAGAATGCTTTCCTGAGGATCAAGTAAACCACAAAGGAGAAGTATTGTTTCGCAAGAATACATTATCCCAGCTTTCGTCTGTAAGACAAGTATCCCCCGTTCTTTCTTGCAGACGTTCTTACAGACTCCTCTCCTCTCCCCATGCCATCACATACGAAGACGCAATCTCTGGACTTGCTTTAAAACAAACCGTAGAAATAGTTATGTTGCAGTCTGAGCAAGATTGAGTCAAGTGAAACTTTCTTTCCACCACTTTCTTCCTCAAAGTTCGAAGTCTTCTAAAGAAATTAGTGGGTTTGAGTGGGGAAAGTACAGAGAAGTATGTATGGTTCTCTGCTGGGGTAAGAATGGACTTGGAAGAATAAACCGTAGTCACAAACAACAGCGTTATATCAAACATAATAGGGTTTCCTTATGACTCCCAGGCATTTCAAATCTTTCTCGTTAGTTCTAAACTTTTACAAAGAATTTTGCATAAAATTACAAATTGCTTACTTAATTGGCCCGAGATAAATCATTATGTTACTCGCATTCTCTCCTTTCTCTTGGGAGTCTTGTGTAGTAACCTTTCTAGGCCTTCGTTGTAGGCTGTAGACTGTAGGGATGTTGAAGTAAAGAAAATGTATCCCACTGTGTGTAGTACTGACCTACTTAATACTCAATTATGCTTTGAGAGGAATGCTAAACTTAATTTATTCAATAGTGGTGGTGACATTAATTAATGTAAACAGCCCAGAGAATGCTCTAGCATTGACGTGTAGTATTTCGATCGCTAGGGTTGGAGATTTTGGTCGTTGGTCGGTGGTTTCTTTAGTCGTCCTTTAGTACAGCCTTGGAGGAGAAAGTGTGTAGTGCAGGTTGAATGATGCAATATATGTTTCCAGACTTTCTAGTGATTCCTCTCGTTGATCATCACTCGTTCGCATGAAAACAAATGATACCTTTTTGTGTAGAACGTAAATCTCTGAACAAAAGGAATTGATTGAAGGCAGTAAGGATGAGAGTGAATAGAAACGTAGTAGTAATGTCGGAAGGAGGAAAGTGAGTAGCAGAAGTAGAGAAGTAATCCCTTCTTGAAATAATCTCAAACAGAGCTCATTGGGCTTTGAGTGTCTGAGTACTTGGACCGACGACTACTTCTACTTCTGTATTACTACTTCTGTAGATACACGTGAATGTATGCGGAGACGGAGAGAGAGAGAGAGAGACGGGAGAGAGATGAGAAAGCGAAAGACAGACACAGAGAAGCAAGTGAATGATACTTACAGCCCTCACACAATACTTTTACTTTCATAAAAGGAGCAGTAAAAAATCTTTTATTTGGACCCTTCAGTTCATTTAATTTTCCTCTGTCGACTACTTCCACTTCCAAAAAAGGTTTTTATCACCAATAGTAAATGGTTCTTTGTGAGTTGTGCTGGGTGATATCTCACCTTCCATTCTTCTACACACGAACCACCGCATGTCTGCCTACCTTCATTCAATTCAATCTTATCCTCTTACAAGAATTATATACTTTCTGGGCCTCTCTATTATATACAACCTCTTCTGGCGAATGATGCTTTCACCATCCACACTGTCTGGTCTTTTACGCTGTAATCTTTAATGCCACTGGAATAGCACACACACACACTCACATACACACACACACTCATACTCATACTACAGCTATCATCAAATCCAGACTGGAGGGAGTTTAAAGGTAGTAGTCACACATACATATCAGTGGTGTCCGTCAGACAATCTTCATGTAACTCGTAACTCTTGTCACACTCGCACTTTCTCTCTTCATAAGAGTCACTGCCGAGGAGGCAACGAGAAAGACACAATGCTGATTCTAACTGCTGAGTGAGTGTAACTACCTTGTTTAAAAGAGTGGCATGGAATTTGGCAAGATTTATGGACGAACTTTAGGTGTATAAAAGAAAGACGACGACCGGCATTACTTAAGATAGAAAGGAGTAAATTGAAATGAAGAAAGGAGAGAAGAACCTGGCCAAAGTAAAGAGGCATAAAGATGGATGAACTCTTGGAGTGAAGACTCAGCGAGTGGTTCGTTTTCTAGCAGTTCTAATGTTGGAGAATGTAGCCTCAGCCATACATAGTGTAGCATATAGTGTAGCAGGTAGATTGGGATTTTGTGTGTAGGTAGGACGAAATATCAGGCGGAAGGTGATGAAAGAGAAAGCTCCACTGGCACAAGCAGACAGTCACATCAACATCGTAAGCTATACAGTGTAACACACTCACAATTGAACGAGGTACTTGGATGAGATCTTGTCTTCACAGAGAGGATGAAGTTTATAGCGTATCATTAACGATTTTAATGTCTCTCATCTAATCCATTCTGAGAAAATCATTGATATCAAAACGACTTTCACTCCAACTGACTCATCCTTCGAAAGATGTATATACGAATAATAAGGATAAAAGACTCGAATATCTCTTCCTCTCTCTCTGTAGTTCTGAAGAGAAGTATTCTATGCAATGTAGCCTTTCGAGCAAGGCAAGCAGAAAAGTTGCTTTCTTCTTTTGTAAAGGAAATCAAGAGGTAAATCATTATTGCAGATGGAATTTCTCAGAACGAATTTGAGGGGAAAGTAAAGCTTTCTCTATTTTTTCGAAAATTCTGCTAATTAATTGGTGCTTTATACTTTCTTCCCTATTCGCTATTAGAGAATTGTAAAAAAACTCTAAGTATACAGGGCATTTTAATGTCTGTCAACTTTCTCTTATGTCTGAGCTAATTTTAATTTACTAACAAGTAGTGCCTTGAGTCTAAAAATTCTAAGCCATTTGGTTTTTGCTGCTTGTAAACATCTTCTTTACATAAACAGTTATAAGCTGCAAATAATTGGTAGCGTCTTACGCAGGACAAAAGACGATGATGAGCGCAAACAATGAGAATTAGAATTTTGGGAACACGATATCTTATTATGAATGTCGAGAAATTGATGGTTATTATTACCACACCGCTATATACATTCTATCGAAGTAACTCAACCCCCGATGTAATTAAGGGAACTATCAATCATGACACCGAAAGGGTATCTCTTTTCTTTCTACGCTCATTAACCATCTCTTTCTATCACAAAGTATTGATGATAATATGTGGGGACGCCAAATGCCATGAATACTCTCATCAAATCCCTTTATTCACGTATGAAGCAAAATAAAATGACGCTATTGATAATGAAATGAGGATAAAGCGAAAGAAAATAGGGTTGTGTCAACCGATGCATAGAAAAATATCCTTCATCCATGCTTATATGCTTACCTATAATTTAGGATCGGATTACGAGTCATAAGGGTTTCTCCCTATTCACGCTGCTTACCGAATGATTAGTTTTGTGTGGTAACTAAAACGCAGACTAGCAGTAGGTACGAGCATGTCCATATTAGGAATATTATATTCATCATTACAACATGCATCGTTGATCAATAATCACTTGACCACCGATTCGTTTTCTATGAGAAGATGACGGTCACAATTTGCAATCGAAATGGAAAAACCTCAGAATTCCGAGATAGAAATTTAAAATTGTATAATGAACAACCAAACACCTTAAATTTAAAATCCACGTATAATTTCGCGTTGAAACTGATTTCAACCGTGTGTCAAGTGTACCTCTGTCAACTAAAATGTAAGTTCCAGTGCCCTCTCGCTCACTACAGCGTATGATTTGTAGATGAAACAGTGTGATTGAAAGTTAGAAATCAAGCTAATTATCAGACTAACAGTACTGAACACACATATTATAATCAAATCGGAAGAAGTGGAATGAACAAGGTACGTAAATCACAAATGAATGAGCATGTATGAATGTATCTCGTCGTAGCGTTATTATTATTACATTAGGTTCCACTGATGACAAAGCCTGGGGTTTTCGCATGAAGCTGTACGTGTTTTGTGGTATGTGAACTAAAAATTGAATCATGTGTAGGTGTGGGTGTATGCAAATGTTAAAGGTTGGAGATGAAAATGACATGAAAATGTAGTGAGTTGAATGTTGTTGATGAGTTTGAGTTGTTAGAGGTAAACGAAAATAGTGTGAAATTATGTTGTACACCGGGTAAATACAAGAGACCAAAGTACCTAAGCACACACAACATTTATAAACTGTGTCTGCACCTATAAAAGTCTATTTCCAACGTGGGGTTTAACTTCGAGGAGAGAAGACGAGTTGTAGAGACCGAGAGAGATGAAACAAGTCATTTCACTTAATAGATTTCTATTCCTGCCAAATTATCTCTCACTCAGCAGACTCAACTCATGTTCAATTTTGTGAGTCTTGTTACACTAGTCGCTACTCTATCCTTCTGTCCCTGGGATGATGATGAAAGTTTAGTTTCAATCAGCATTTTGCTCTCTCCTCCTCTCTGTGTAGGCTTGTAGGTGAGGAGTTCCTCACAGAGATTCAATTTACACGCAGCGTCGAGAGTTTTGAATTTATTCCGTAGTCGTTTTTCCACTCATTCCTTCTCCTACCTATTTCCTCATGCCTGCCTGCCTAATCATCCTTCAACTTATGGCTTCTATGATTCTTCGCAAGAACATAATTGAATCCAAGTTTTTGCCAAGTTTGTGTGGTTTAAGTCTTATAATTACTTAGCTGGGCACGGAAACATGTTATTCCATGTACAATTCCTCGATCTAATTACGCACATATCAATCCAAAAGCTTAATTTGTTTTTCAAATTGGGAAAATGGGAACCTTCATGTTAATGTTGATGAACTGAGGTAATAAGCATTTACGCATTTACCTGTAGGCATCTGGCATATGTTTACCATAATTTATGTGTGTGTCAAAAGCATACGAATTCTTGTGAACCTGATCATAAAATGGACAAGTACGCATTTGACTTTTGGAAACTTCGTAAAAGTGAAAGTGGAATTCTTGAGAGTGGTTTTACGCACGTTTAGAATATGTCAAAAGTAATTTACATTTCATTTCTGACTCTTCGACACAAAATGGAGGGCTGGAAATTGAATTATACAAGTTGGAGATGGGATTTGAGATGGAAATAAGAAATGAAAACTTTTGATTGCAGATTTAAGAGCGTAAGGCTGCTGGGACGGAGATGAGAAGTAGAGTGGAAGGTTTGGATAAAATTTCCCGACTCCCGGTAAAGTAACTCCCGGAGTGGACTCATTTCCTAACGAGTCTCTAAACAACTGAACATGACAAGAAACGTCACACCTTCCGGGCTTTGGGTCAGAGAGTTAACAAATTTTGGGCTCAGATTCTTCCTTAACAAATTGAAGTAGTTTTGTGGTATTGGAGAAAGCAGCGGTGATAATCGTGTGGGAGAAAGCTCTTTCCTTTCTGTGTCTGCGTTTTTCTCCAGGGAAGTCACGGATACAAGTTGTCTCAGGGTTAACAGAGTTGTTGGCTATATTAAGACCTCATGCGTACCTACACAGGCTACACGGCCTTTTTTCCATTACTTCCCATCCTTCGGCCGGAACATGAGATTCGACTTTGACAACATAATCAGCCGCAGGTTACAGTAGGCAGCGGCGGAAGCCTGTGGGGTTTCCAACTTTCTACTGCCAAAACTACCAAAAAGCGAACACGGTGGACGCACTTACACAGAACACACACAAATGGCGTGATAAGTGCGTTCTACGTAAAAGTTTGACCTCAACTGTAGTCTATGAATCTAGCGTTCAATCAAGCTGTCATAACCTTTGATTTAAGATCAAAGAAGTAACCTCAACCTTTTTGAAACGACTCATCAGTGCGAGTTATGTTCGTGGTAGGGGAATATACAGAAATTAATTATTGCGTGTGGAGTTCAAAGTGTTTGAAGAATTCAGAATTGTTCTACGTATTCCTTTGGTAGACAGGTCATGTATGTCAGCCACCGTGGCTGTCTAGGGTCTTGACTCTATAGAGGCTACACAGCAGTACATTCAATAACGTGAAGGTGAAGAGCCACTCAGTTTCATGCTCAGCGTTCTACTGGATTCTTAAAACTAAATAACTGTTTGAATGATTGAGTTCTTGTTTGCTGGTATTTATTAGACTGACACTTGGTTGACGCTTCAATAGACATGCATATTTATTTGTACAATGGGAGTTAATGAAGGAAAGAGAAAGTCAAAGGTACCTATGAGACGGAGACACACCGGAGGAGTAGGTAAAGAAAAGACCGTGTAATTGAGTAAGTGTGCAATTAGACGGGGAAAGGAGAGGAGTGGAGGAATGTGAGTTGAGTTTACATGTTTTTGAGCACAATAATAAATGATGGGATGTCTTGTGTGTGTGAGAGAATGGTGAGCGGAGAAAGTGAAAGATCAAAAGGAAGAGAAGAAGATTTATGTTTTGATTATTGAATGAGGAGATGTTTGATTGAGGGGGATGATTGATGAATCAATCCGTCAAATTACGCCTTTCCTTCCTTCAGGCTCAACTGCCACTGCCAACATAACGAGTCTTTAATGACGACGCTCTGTAACTCCCGAGCAAATCCACCCAACCAAATCAAATCGGCTCTATGCCACGACTACGAAGCATCCATCCATCCCTTCCTTCGTGTGCTTTGCCTCGCCTTCCAGTTATTATCATGTCGAATAATTCTTGCAACAAAAACTCTCCTTCAAAAGATAAGCTGGTTACTGATTACTCCTGCTGGTGGTCTTGTTGGCCTGGAATGCCCACACGTTACCAGCTTTGCTTTCTTCCCGTTCTTTCACACCTCCGCCTATCATTATCACTAAAGCTTTCATTCAGCCCGTGAAAGAGAGATATACGTTATGAATTCATGATTTCCTCCATCCCACATAATTTCTCCTTCCGTTACGGAGGAGCCTTCTTATATATCCGAGCTTATATTATAGACTCTGCTTTCACGAACAACCTTCACTCACACGGAGTATCGTTCGTTAGCGATTTACCATTTTCCATGCACTTGCCTCCAGTGTTGATTTAACCGGCTTTCTTTCACTGTATGCTCCTGCCTTACACACTAGACGGCTGTTCATATGCCATAAAGTATCAACATATCATTTCCGGCTGAACGCGACCGACGGAATTGGTTATTCACAATTTCATTCCTAGTGAAAACGAATTTTTGGGTGAAAGTGTAGACACAGCATTCATCCATCTCCGTTAGAATGAAAGTGCACATCGTTGATCGTGTGTCCTCATTTTGGAAGGCTTTCTTTTTCCCCAGTTGATGGAATGCTATGTGAGAGAATCTAACGTGTCTAATATTATTCTTTATTAAATGGCCCCAGCATTTGGTGCTTCGCATTGCTTTGCACTGCTTTCTCCATTGTTCACTCATTCATTGAGCCAAGTCTTGTTCTCCGGAGTAGTCTGCATACACACGTAGAAGATCCCTACACACTCACTCCTGCATCCATTCCTACTACTCCAATTTTGCAAGAAACTGCTGCTGCACAAAATTGGAATTGGAAGGAATGCTCCGTTGGCAGCAGCAGACTTTATTTCATTAAACATATTCTTTTCACTCAACCATGAATTCATCTATTCTCTTCTTTCCAGATTCTTGCATTTCATTCAAATGCGAGTTTGCAATATTCACTGAATTTTTCTCGCAGACAGGACATTTATTAATGCTCAGAGTACATCGAAAAGGCCTCGCATCAACTTAAATGATAGGAGACAACTTACCTTTCTTGCTTATTGGGTTTGATCAATTCACAGAGAGACAAGGTTTTTTGCTCAAAAGAATGTATTGTGTGACGAATCAATCAAACACAATGCTTTCTCTCGGCTTTTAGTAGAAAACTTCCTCTGACATTATTAAAACTACGGTTTCTGATGCCAAAGTGAATTAAAATGCGCTGACTACTTCTGTTCAATTCTATTAGATAGTCTCATCCTGCAAACGACAAAGTACTTCTGAGTTTTCCATAACTTTCCCAATGTGCTGGATAAAAAATAGGAGATGAGAGGAGGTATGTATTTCCCAAAAGTATCAATTTGAACTTGTGAATGCCTTTTAAAATAAACTCCCAAGCCATATGAAAGTAATGAAAGCCTCTGCATGGTAAGGATGAAATTCTTTGAGCTCTGGGTAAAGATGACAGGGCAAACCTGAAGAGACTTTTGATAAGAAAGAAATCGTTAATAAGCTAACGCTGATATGATTGGAGTGTCAAGAACAACTAAATTCTCCGTCATTTATCATCAAAGTGGAACTAATCTAGCTTTTTATCGTGCTGTGGTGGGTGGTAGTTCAATAGAAAGATGGTAACACAAGCGTGAAAAAATTCAAATATAAAACTAGAGGAGAAGAGGAGAGAGCAGCAGCATTTCCATCTAAAGTATTTCTCCCTTCCTTCTTGTTGAAATAATGCAGACTCGTATCAATAATAACTCCAAACTCGTGCAGCTTATATATATAAAGTTAATATAGCGATGAAGAAATAAAAACAAGTTTGACAGCAACCGAGTACCTTAGAAGCTGTGTTGGAGGAAAGACTGGAGAAAAATTCCTTGGTAAAAGTAAAGTTAACGAGAATCTCCGCCACCGCCACAAGTCTTTGGCCGTAATAAGGAAAGAATCTCGCTGAGGTTGTAATGGAAAACAGAAACGAGAGATTCAGTCGAAGCTCTCTTTGGGTAGATTTGCTCATCAATCAACTTTTTGACACAATATCAACTTCTCCATTCGCACAATCATCCCTCTTCTTTTACAGTCTTTGCTCTTGCACTTGTAATCCTTCAAAGCATATTTTCTAATCATATTAAGTACTACGGCTCAAAGTATATCAGACGAGGGTGGATGGTGGATTGCTGGCGTGTCTACCATTTCTCCCAGTAATGCACAGGATATTTCATCCTTCAGTGGATCACCATTTCCACAAGAATCGGAGTTTTTACTGAGAACACCACCATGTAAATACAGTGGAGAAAATTGGCTTCTTCACTACACACACACACACACACATTTCTTCGGGTGAAACAAAGAGAGAACTATAGACATGCAGGAAGTAGAACAGAGAATGATAAGGAGAGTGAGATTTTGATTCATTCGAGTCCTTGAATACTACGACATACTTTCTTCGTTTCTTGTGGAGAGCCTACATTTGGAGAAGCCTTGTTGGGATATTCAGGGCAAATGGATGGAAAGGAAACCGAAGAAAACCAGTAAAAAGATGAACGAAATCCAATCTCAAAAAATTGAGGGAAGGCAATCTCCTAAGGACGAAACGATAGATGAAGCAAAGGCATGTGTAGAGTATTTTGAGAGAAGTTTCTGGAGAGAGGAGAACTTGAACGTTCGTCTGCCTTGACTTTCCTTCCCCAATGACGAGGATGATGGTGAAGAAGGAGGAATCAAGGATTACAGTTTGCTTTAGCTGAAGATTGTATTTTAAAAAATACACAAAGGCTTTCCCATTTTTCAAGTCAGCTCCGTCAATTTTAATATTTCCAAAGTTGAGAAACAAGGGCAAAGTAAACATAATGTGGGAGAACGGAGTGGAGGAGGAGGGTGTAGTGCAGTATCAATCAAACTATAGCTTTTTGAGGAGATGATCCTTAAACTCTAACGTTCGGTGGCTGTAGGGAAAGCACCAGCAGTAGTTTCGTAGTAGCCGTCGAGGATTCACTAAAGGTTGAAAAAAGAGTGATGATGATGCTTAAGTTGATGATGGGATATGAACGGAAGGAAACGAGTTTCTTGTGTGTCTGCCTTCGACTACACAACATGGTTTGCGAGAGATACGATGAGATGAGAAAACATTCGATTTTTCACAATATTCTACCATCCCTGTATTCATGACTGTATATCTGTGGAGGTTGGAGTTATATTATTATACGGTTGTCTTCACACTTTCACCAGTGTAAGTATGTATGTAGGTAGGGTGTGTGTGGAGACTCTTGAACGTGTGTGGGTAGATGGATGGATGGATGGATGGTTGTTGGATTCACAAGGGGATAATATATGATCTCAAAATTTGCATCGGAACTGGCTTTGATGTGTGTGAGATTACAAGTTGTTTGCTGCCCATCATTCATTCTCATCTTTACAAGGGGATCCTTCTTCAACACACACATCAAACTGCTTTCCTTCCTGAAAGAATTAACCTGGATGGGGAATCCTAAAATCGAACGGTTTTTTTGTGCCATGCATGAAGAACAGCAGACAGTAGAACGTATGTGTGTGCAATTTAGTCTTATAGGTAGAATAATATAGCTCTAGTCTTCCTAGAGCTAGTCGTGTTAACAGTATTTGATCTTGCTTCATAAGTCTCCGCAATTTTTAACTTGAGATTGTTGAGATATAATGCTATAACTATAATAATTTAGACGATTA
>JAQGBV010002757.1:0-10688 GCA_034698685.1 Isotomurus pseudopalustris | reverse complement strand
TGGTCAAAACTTTTATCAGGCACTTGTAGGGTCCTCATAAGTCCTTTTATGAAGAAACATCCAGCAAAAATCATGCAGCTTAATTTTGGGAAAAACTACTCACTCTTGGCACAGTGTGCATTGGTATGAACCGATTGCTTTCGATTTGTACAATAACAGGATTGGTGCTGGTAATTTTTGCGCAGTTCAATCTGCAATTCCTGTTCAGAGAGTTAGCGAACGGTGCTTCCTCCATGACTACTTGTAGGCAGCTGTCCGAATGAAACGACACTGATGCGTATCTAGGCACTTTGCATAATGTTGAAAGCTTCGGGTTGCATTCTGCCATTTGAAGCTCATCCAGCTGAAAGAAATTCTCTCCTACCCGTAGGGCATAGGGGCTGCTGAGGTCAAGTTGACAGCGGGATTTATGGAAATCGAATGGCAGCAGCTTAACAGAGTAAAGTTCTGCGAGCAGATCTATTGATCTGACTGGAATTTGGACCGTGACAACAAGTTTGTTGTTAGACAAAAAGCACCTTGAGATGGGTTTTGTTAAGGATAAGATAAGGTTGAACATTCTGAAATGGGAGAGCCAGGGAAAGGTTTTGTGACAGGAGTGTGGGTTGCAGGGATTCCAAGTCGTGTTGCAGAATTCATGGATGAACTACGCTTATTGAAATTAAGCCATTCCTACAGGCGTCCATTGTTGTTGACCAAGCGTTGATGACAGCAGTTACATGACCTACTAGTGCCAGGTGAAGAATGGAGGCAGTGTGAGCATTCACCTGTTTCTCGATGCTTTCTTCTGCCTCATTTATTTGCTCAGTAAGTGTCATGAACGCGCTAGTAGAAGAATCTAACATTGACTGTATGTTAGCCTGAAAGTTGTTAAAAATCTTGGATTCTTGCACGATGAAGCTATGATCTGTGTGTATTTCATCCCTCAATTTGTTCGAGAAATCAGCTAAATGACTGTCGTAGGTGGAAAGCTCGTCAACACTTTTTTGTTGTGCTGTCCCGCAACACCAATTAAGGAAGTCCGACATGAAGTCGAGTGATCTTTTCCTCCTAGGAACTGTGTTAAATCTTGGGAATGTTGTTTCTTCGTAGGTTCTCCTCTGCTTCGTCTAACTCTGAAGCGGTACTACTGTTTAAGTCATCTGGGTCGCTGCCCACTTGAAGTACCACATTACGCTGTAGTGACCTGTTTGTTAATGTTGGGGTTGAGCTAGGGCCCTGACCAGTTTGGGTATTGTTGAGAACGACCTTTGACTTGCGTTCTTTGACATGGTGACTCTTACAATTTGAGGCAGGCTGCGACCACCTTTCCTTCTTGCTGTAGCCTTCTTAACTCGCTGGGTTTGGCAGTGTAGAGGTGGGGGAACTTAAACTATCTGCACCATAATGTTAGAACTTATGTAGGTGACTTAATGAGGATGGGACAAGATGTATGGTGGATGAGCAACGGGTTAGGAAGAGGTGAGTACTGCCCAGAGTTAAGTGTAAAAGTGTCTTTATTAATCTAAAAGACTCGCTCAGCTGAGTCGAATCACACATCATCATCATACATAATAATATTACGAAAGCAAGTCTTGGGTGAGTCAGTCACACAGTTGTGACAGTATCAGTATCGGCCTAGGTGGTCAAAAATATTGCATACTTGAAGTTTGAGAAGGATGTTCAGCATTTTTTCGCAGATGGTATTGCTTTGGGTTTCCAGTAGTGGGCTGTTGCGTCAGTTCTTTATCATAACCTGTTTTGGTTCGGTTAGCCAATCACGTGATACTTCTGATGCAACCACGCAAACAATCACAATAGACATCAATCAGCAGCTGCGTCCTATGAGAACTCCTACTTCTGTTGTTTCTTCTTAGGTGACCAGAATGGACCGAATTAATAAAAAATTTGCCGTCCTCCTTTTCGAGCCTGACAACTCAATTGAAGTAGCACCTTCTTTATGGCTGATGAAGACAGACGCTGGAGTGTTTTGCCCGTGGCCCAAAAAAATTTCAACAGCGTTTCTAGCCAATATTTCAAAATCAGACTCCAAGCCCATGAAAGAATGGATACTCTATAAACTTATTTTGCAGGATGAGTACGGTAAGTTCCAACTCAAATACTTGTTGCAATTTGTCTTCCGTTATTTGCTTGAAACATTATTTGGTGAACAGATGACTATAATGAAGCATTAGCAAATGCACAAGAACGACCAACTGCTGACAAGAATATAGAGGCTAGTGGAAGTTAAGGGGTCCCAACCAAAAGGGAAATGATGTTGGGAATGTTCAACCTCTAACTTCTGGTTTGTTTCGAAATAAGAACCAGTACCGTTTAAAGATAAATTAAATACCAAACTTACTACAAATACGAAATTATGTATGCTATCATGCTTTGAAGGTGTTGAGATGCAGTTCACGTTCACGCTTCTTGTCGGAGTTTAAAACTTTGTTTGGGACAAGTTTGTCCACTGCGTCCAACATCGACACGCCAATCGGGAACCCACACGAGACAGGTATTTTGTACCATACTACGTTTCTTTTAAGTTGATTAACTGTCCTGTGTAATGACAAAAACTTTGTATACACAGTTCCTGCAGACGAAACTGGCTTGGAATACAATATAGTGCCCGTTAATATTTTAGAAGAACTATGAGCGGAGCAAAGACGTAACTTTTATTACTGTTGTCCCTGCGTAGCTTAAAAATCATTAACTTAAATCTTAACCGTTAAACACATGCTTATCTTTTGGCTTGCTAGATGGTATTTCGGTACTCGTCTTGAAGGTGGAGTCTTTAATTGAAGAGCATAATGAGATGAAGTCATTGCTTCAAAGAGTACTATCGCCGAATATTTTAAAAGAAGAAACAATTGAAATTCCAACTATGCCATTGAGAAGTCTGAAAGACTTAGAAGACCTTGAAACTTGGATTGAAGACTCAACTTATCGATCAAAATTGGTAACTTACTAATTTTGTCCTACCATTTCGAGAGTGATCATCTCGTATTAAAATGTGTACACAATTTATGATTTCAGAAAACACTGTTAGGCCGTGTTGGTGGTGACGACGTGCCGAAGAATGTTTTCAACATTTTGAAGACCCTATTAGGTCTCTAGCTTGCTGTACTGTTGCAATTTACAAATCACTCGGAAAAGTTTCCATTCGGAACCACTAAAACTTGCGAAGTAGTTCGAGGTATGAATGCAGTAGCGAGAAAAAAAATTTCATCATATGTTTCGATTTTTAAAGGTCAACTGTAATTTAAATTTAGAGGTTGTCGCTTTATCGCAGCCGCTAGACCAACCAACTCATCATACATTGAACGACTACATAGCACGATAGCTTCGGAATGCATATTGTAACCGTGTAAATAGATTAGGAATTGTGTGAATTGAATGTTATGATATTTGGTGTAAGTTATTACAAAGTATCATTAGGAGACATACAATGTCGCCAATGAAGACGAAAGAGTTGTTCGAGATCGGATGACAAATGATGTCATCCGATGGTGAGTGAAGGAAAGAGAGAAGGAGAGAGAGATGGGACACTTGGGTTTTTGGAGTTGGTAAAGAAGGAAATAAATAAAGGAGTTAAGAAATGTACAAATGAACACAACAACCTTCATCTAATTATTTGTGCATGATAATCGGACTTCAACCCCACTGACACGCTCACATGGTGTGGGATCCGATAAATCTATATCGGATACCGAACAATTAATCAGTGGAAGTTTTTGAGTGGAAAACAGAAGTGGACTGAGTGAATAAGTTACAGAGGCAAGTTGAGACTTGTAAAAACTTTTGTAAGTGAGTAAGTGAACCACATACACAAGGGGAACCTAAGACAATGGATTGCATGCAAGGTTTGCTGGTGACAATTATTCAATTGATTATTGGCTATTTCTACCTTCCTACAACTCAATTCCAATTCTTGGTGTCAGTGAACATTGGATTAGTAGCATTTGTTCTGTTAGTGTCGTTTATAGTAGCCTGCATTGTGGCTTTTTATGTTGTGGCCTACGAAGACCGACATCATCAAAGATACCGGGACAATAATAATTACATGCAGTGAATAACAATGAGTGACAGATTTTCGAGAACCTACATAGAAGCACAAATAGAAATAATTAAAGCTTAAAAACAAGAGATTGATGAGGTGAAGTGGGACATTGTTAGGCTGAAGAGTCGACTGTGTGGGTTACAGCTGAACTTAGTTGAGATTAAAGAAACTTCGAGGCGCTACTTTGGGAGTCAAGGGCTGGAGAAGAAGAGCCAGAATCCAAAGGAGGAAGTGACGAAGATAAATCCGCTAATAAGGAGAGGGATACAACACCGGAAACTTCGAAAATAAACACATCTGGACCAAGACTGAAGCAGGTGGAAGAAACCACACCTGCGAAACGCATAGAATTGGAGGAAACTTGGGAGATCTTCAAAACTCCAACACCACGATAAGTGTGTAATTCTTTTCTCATGAGCTTTTATGCGAGCACGTTGGACAGCTTGCCTTTGCATACGTCCACCCCACGAGGGAATAATACTCAAGATAATCAGCCCTTAAGCATTTTAAGGTCAAGCAATAATCGCTGCATTAATTTTAGACCTTGCCGACGAGTAGATTTTAGGATGGCAGATGAGAATAATGAAGGAGATGGTAGAGGAGAAGAGAGAAATGAAAGAAAAGTTCAAGGTGATGAGGAAGGCGATCCGTTAGATTTCCCTGAAGAAACTTTGTTTAGAATTCGGGATCTGCCTGAGGCAGAAAGGGTAAAATATTTGATAGCAGGTTGAAAGACATTGAGATGTCCTTTTTCGTTTGTTCACACCTACTTTAATGCGACCATAGTGCTAGGAAGAGAATTGGCATTCAACAATAATGTAGAAAGACTTGTTGGAGCTCTACAATCACAACTGGATGAATACCTGGCACAGGCCGATCCAGCAGTACTTAACAATCTCGACGAAATGTTAGATACTCTTCATTTCCGGGAGTTCGACGAACCACCAGTTACTCCCTAACAACATGTTGGTCCTCAACAACCTGCCATTCCACAACAACCCACAACAACACCAGTCATTCCAATTACACCTCCCATGAAGAAGACAAAGACACGAATGTCATATGGAGCTCGGATTTGCCTAGATGATGAACTTGAAGATGACGAGAGCGTCACGACTTATCAAAGGAAGAAACAAGGATCAGTCAACTCTCCCTTCACCTCTTCATTTCTACAGCAGCCAAGCTTTTAACAAAGGCCGATGACAGTGTTGTTTATACAACAGAAGAGCATCCGGAATTTCCGGGGAACGACAGAAGAAGATCCGGCACGATTCATAAAAGAATATGAAAAATTGGCCACTTCGTGGAGTAATCAGGCTATAGTGGATAACTTCAGCAATATCTGGAAGACGCAGCCTCTGATTGGCTGGAGATCATGGAAAAACAATTAAAATCTGAAGTAAAAACCAATGAACAATGAATTCAGTCTAATAAATGGTTGGATTTGACCTGGCAAGGCTTGAAGAACCTCTTCCAGAGGGAGTACATGAAAGAGAAAGTCGATGAGATGCTTTCAATAGAACAGGATGTAAAAGAATCTGGGATCACTTACTTTTACAGAGCTTATAATATTCACTCGAATAGCGGATTGGCACTGGACCAAGAGGCTCTGATCAAATTAGTTGTTCAGAGGATGACTCCACAATATTTGGAGTTTTTCAAATAAAAGAAACATAAAACGATGGTAGACCTGAAAGAAGCCATCAAACTCTTCGACCTCAAAAGAACAGACGAATTAAATCAAAAGGGTGAGCTCAAGATATAGTCAGCAGCCATCGCCTATCTAGTTCAAGAAGAGAAGAAAACGAAGTTGGAAATTGGAAGCTCGTCTCAGATTCAAGAAAATCCAGAAGCTACAGCTACCTCCCTAGTGGCAAGGATAGAAGCAGTGATGAAGAATTTCCAACAAGGAATGAAGAAAGGAAATAACCCACAACAAAACAGGTCACCAAGAGACTTCTCGTCTCGTCGTGCTTTCGATGTAATCGTATAGGGCACATCGCTCGGAATTGTAGAGCTGACCTAAAACGGGAAGGCAAAGCTCCCAGAAGAAGTAACAATGGACATTTCTCGAATCGCCGGGCTATCTTTTCAGGTCAAAGGACGGAAACTCAGTCAGGAAACAATCAATAGCAGTCACGAAAGGGGTTTCGGACTGCCAAGAAGACTCTAACCCCACCATAATACGGAGTTTCCGGGCGGTAGTAGATTCAGGTTCAGGTTTTAGTATAATTTCGGCAAGAGCAGCTTTTCCAAGTGAAGTATCAGAAAACAGAGAGAATATTAGACTCGTCACAGCTAATGGGGATGAGATAGCCATCGTGGGAGTATTGGATGGGCGAATTCATATTGGAGCGTTAAACATTGTACATAAATTCCTTATAGTTGATAGTGAGGCTTTTGGCCAGGTGTTGCTAGGAAACGATTTGTTTGGGGAGTTCAAACTAAAATTAAATTACGAGAATCAACAGCTGGAACTAGAAGGTTCTGGAAAGATAAAATGGTTTTATGGTAGCCAAAATGATGAAAAAGAAAGACGTGTGTGTCAAGTTACAACTGGACATGGGAATCTTTCCTTGGAAAGAGTATTGAGAGATGAGAACCTCCTTAATGGAGATGTTGAGTATGAGAAATCTGAGGACAAAGTCATGACTGCGGGGTCGTCTAATCGCTCCAGGACACAACAGGACGTGGCTGGCCTGATCAACCCGATCACTTGTTGCGAGAGTGATAAGGAAGACCCTTGCACTGTGATAACATTTAAAAAAACAACAGAAAAGTTGATGAAGATTATGAGTTTAGTCTTCACGATGAGATGATGGCTGCCATAAACCATAAAAATAGCGTCGTGATAAGAACTACTTGCTGTTTGTCTCCTCATACAATGACTTTCGTGGAAGTTAATAGTCTAGAGGCTCCGGTTTCGTCTGCAATCTACATTCCCGACTTATCCGTAGAACTTAAGTTAGGAATACTTTTATTCCCAGGCATTCATCGTCTGCAGAGATTTTTATTACTAGTTGCTAACTTAACTTCTGAGATCATAACGATGAACAAGGGTCAAATTCTAGGAGTAAGTCGTCATTGTACATAGACAGATGAAGGTTATGTAGATGTGGCTATGTCCTTATCCATCGACTGTCAAAAGAAGACTAATACAACGCATGCTACCTCACAAGAGAAACCAGAATTCAATGCGGAATTATTCGACATCAATTCTGAAGCTTACAAGAAAGACAAGGAAGAATTAATTCAGATTCTTAAGGAGTACTGGGATGTCTTCGCTACAAACAATTCCCAACTAGGATGTAATGACATAGTCGAACATAGTATACCAACCGGCGACCATCCTCCTATTAGACAGCGACTTTGGAATAAATATTCAAGAGAAGAAAATGATATCATCTCATCACAGGTGAAAGAAATGTTGGACTCTGGAGTCATCACTAGAGGTTATAGTCCCTGGGCAAGTAGTATTAGCGAAGGATAAAAAGACAGGGAAGATAAGGTTTTGCACTGACTATTGGGCTTTAAACACCATAACTCCATTCCAAAGCTATAACATTCCTAGAGTCGAGGACGTTTTCGACTCTCTGGCACAGAGTAAATGTTTCCACTCCATCCACCTACTCAGGGGATACTCGAATGCCGTTTGCAGTCGTTGGCGGACCTCATGAGTTCCAACTGCTTATGGATAGAGTTTCGCTGACCTGAAGGAGAAACCTGCGAGAAACTTTGAGTCGCTTGAGAAAAATAAATATGAAATGTCATGTGATGAAATGCTCTTTCCTCTACAAAGAAATAAAGCTCCTAGGACTTGTCATTAATGAAGAAGGAATAGCACCAGACCCTAAGAAGGTTTCAGCCATTAAGGAAATGCAGATTCCAGATACTGTCAGGAAGGTTAGGTCATTCCTTGGTATGATTAATATCTATCGAAAGTTCATCAAGAATCTAGCTTTCATGGCCAAACCTCTCTGTGACCTCATGAAATTGGAGAACGAGAAATTCTGTTGGACTCCGACACACACAGCAGCTTTTGAAAAACTGAAAGCAGGAATGAAAGAAGCCACCACGCTCGTACACTACGATCCACAAGTTCCTTTCGAAGTCGATACTGATGCCTGTGACTATGCGGTGGCTGGGTTATTACTCCATGTATGGGAGATAGAAGAAGACGGGAAGAAAGAACGCAAAGAAAGAAGACCAATCCAATTTACAAGTCGAACCCTTCGTACTTCTGAACGTAACTGGTCGATTCCAGAGAAAGAATGCCTGGCCCCCATGTACTGTCTCTTCGTATTTCGTCAATTTTTTATCCATGCAGCCTTTCATTATTAGAACAGACGCGATATCACTAACCTATTTGAGGAATTTGAGAAATCCTCAGAAGTCCCGAATAGCTCGTTGGGGAATTAAATTAACTGAATTCAAGTGTGACATTGTCTATAAGCAGGGAAAGAGAAATGTGTTAGCTGACGCACTGTCAAGAAATTCAAATGCATTTGGGAAAACGTTGGATCCTGAAGAAGCTATAGCAGTCCCTTTATTCCACGTAGAGAAAGAAGAACTCTCATGCGAAGAAGGATTAACAGAAGCTGATTTTCCACTATGAGATTTCCAAGAAATTGACATCATTCATCTCCAATTACTGGACGATTGGATCAAAGAACTATATGAGAGATTGGAACATGAGACTTCCTGTAAAGTAGTTTCTGGGATATTATGCAAGATCCACGAAGACGATTCCCAGAGTATGACTTATCGAGTAGCATTTCCACTCTCTTTAAGAGGTTTCATCATCAATGGATATCACTCTTCGAATTTTGGAGCCCACTTAGGAAGGGAGAAGACAGTCCACAAAATTCGAACTCGATTCTTCTGGCCGAATATGGATGAGGATATAAAGCTCTATATTCAAAAATGCTTATCATGCAAAGTGCATAAGCATCGCACTATCAGGAAGAGAGGAATATTAAGACCGATTGACCCTCATAGGACTTTAACAAACCTTCAGCCTGGTGACTTTATTTCATCGGATATTCTAGGCCCTTTTCCTATATCTACTAGGGGAAACAGATTCGTCATAGTGGTGATGGATCTCCTTTCTCGTTACGTCATCGGTTCTGCTATTCCAGATAGCACAGCTATGACGGTAGCTGAGTTTTTGATTAATAGAGTCATGTGTACTTTCGGGGCTTTCAGATTCCTGTTGACAGATAATGGAAAAGGTTACCAATCAAAACTTCTCAGAGAAATCTTTTCGCAAAAACATATACTGAACATCAATACTAGGGTTAAATTGGAATATCGCCGTAATAGGCAGAATGCTAGCCACTATGGACCCATGGCTTAAAATACTTGTTTCCCTGAAAATAGATAAAATTTTAAATACGTAAAAGTGCAAACATTTTAGGTTTCTTTGTACTGCTATACATGTTCTAGTAGTTCTAGCTCTCCTAAAGTCTTGCAATATGTCCATTTTTCAAGTGTTTCGTTCAGGGACTTTGCGGTAGAAACACCAAAGGTTTACTTTAAAGAAATGATAGTAGAAAATATTCACCGTTTTCTTCACTTACACAACGATGTTACACGTCATATGACCCGTTTAGTACATTTGAGTTTGAAAATTGTATGCAGCAATGAAAAAAGAAATTTAGATCTTATCAATCGCAATTTGGTAAATGGATTCTCAGAGCCGTAAAATAACAAGTTTTATCGAATTTTCGAGATACCATCCTGTGAAACAGTAATGCGTGAAGCTGTTAATGTCAAAAGCAATGTATTAAGTTTTCCCTGTGCAGTAGTTAGTAATATGTTCAACATCAATTTAGGAAATGAGACTAATTCTAATAAATTAGTTTATACTAAAGATGAAGTTTAAAATGCGTACATTTTTGCCGTGACGTATAAAAGATATTGACGTGATTAGTCACAGACCAGAAAGAAGAACTTCTTTCTGGTCTGTGGTGATTAGTAACTACACTATAACAGATACGCTAGTATAAGATATAGCATAATTACGTACACAATTTTCTTCAGCACTTTGTAATATTGAATATAACTAAAAATTTAAGATTAATGGGTATTTTATGTAACTATGTAGTATATTTAATTCATTTGATGTATATAAACACAGTAAGAATTAGTCATCAACCTCAATAATAATCATAGCATCTGCTCTTAGAGATTTCATACTAAAAGTGTTAAGTATTCTTTGTGTCCTGGTATTATTGCTTCGTTTTATTAAAGGCTTGTCAAGCAGCTTGTGTTATTTCTAGATTGGCCTGACACTGGCAAGAATTATTAGGATAAGGAAGGGGAGTTATTGTGAATTCGAAATTCGTGTTAATAAAGCATTAATTGTTGGTGTACATTTCTTGCCTTACTCCAGAGAAGGTGAGGTGTTTCAATTTTCAAAAGTTCATTGGAAGAATCAGCGGCCTTTTGCACACGTCCATTGTTTTTCAATGTGTTTCCTATTAAAATCATCTCCAGGTTCGAATTTAGTTTAATTAACCTGAGGGTAACTCTGACCTGACCTGAGCTGAGCTAACCTTAACCTGAGCTGAGGTACTCGGTGAGATAAGATTTATGAACTTGAATGCCAGGAAGTTAAGCCGTTCTGGTTCGTCGGTTCCACTGCGGG
>JAQGBV010002756.1:0-10689 GCA_034698685.1 Isotomurus pseudopalustris | reverse complement strand
ATTACAAAATTTTAAGCCTTACTTGCGTCAAAAAGTCGAGCTCCGGCAAGAATATACGTCATATTGACAGCTATACTAATTAACCCCTGCGATTACATAAAATGTCAAAATAATAAACACCTGTTCAGATAGTTTCACTCCTCCGTCCAAACTCAAAACAGAAACTTCTGAAAGCCTAACCTTAATCGTTAGATGACACCGGTAGATTTCGTCAATCGAAAGTCAAAGGTTTCATTTGGAAGTTCGCTAATGGTATACAAACAAAGTAAGTCTGAAGAATTGACAGAATAAACCGGAGAGTAATATTTTTGGCGAGAACAACACGGACATTGGACTATCGTCTTTTCTGTGGACTGGACTTTGCTCTACTTCATTCAATTCGCAACTCACTCTCACTCACCATGTGGGGCATTGCGAAACGCTTGACATTCATCAATATAATATAATAATGAAAAGGTTTTGTAATTAGTAATTAGTGATAATTTGTAATTAGTATTTCAAACCATTTCACGATGCCCTATACCTGGTAAATACCTTTATTTTTCTGTACTTTTATCGGCTAGAATCAGACTCATAGCTACTCCCAATGATAGTCCACTGAACACTGATTTTCCACACGATCATCCATGCTAAGAGGTAAAATACATTTATAACTGTTTGTAATTCTAACAATAATAGTGACAAAAAAGTGACAATACAGGTGAAACTCATCTTTAGTTGTGGTATTTTAAATATGCTGTCCCTGGAATTAAGTGGAAGCAGGATGTAATGCAGTGAAGACAAAATGCACGAGTGATTGTGTTCCTTTTAATGTAAAAGATCCCGTTTATTTAAGGGTGTCAGTCTCATCGTCCAGAACTAATCTTTCTTGTAGATATGTAAAGCATAAGGTCAATAATTCCTTGATCGATAATTATGCAACATTTCTTTTGAAAGGTCAATCAGAACAGGTCACGAGGGATCGATATCCATTGTCCACTGTCCACTTGCTACATATCAAAGTATCAAATAACAAACTTTCCTAGAACGGCACGATCGCAGTTAACTATTGGAGTACTCCTGATATTTGAGACTTTAGGAATATGATCGACAGTAAAAATGTATACAATTCAGGATTAATGTCGTGACCGCACATATCCGACTCATTATGTCATAATAGGACTTTGATAAAGGCGTAGTGGGATCATTACTGCAGCAGATTCCGATATTTTGTATCACAAAATCAAGTCATTATGCAAAATTCCGAGTAATCTCAGTCAGTGTTTGCTCAGCTTTCATAACACACAAATTGTTCAGTCAGCAATTCAGCGTTGTCAACAAGCATGTAGAGACCATAATATTACAAACGAAAGTTTTGTCTTGAGATAATTGTGCCTTATTAGGGCTTCTTTACAATCTGATAGCTCCATCGACTCACGCTAATGCAATCCAGTGCATGGAAGTTATAAAAGCGAGTGTAATCAAAGTCACGATCGTAGTCTGACTTCAAATGTCACCAAGACAGGTTTCATACTATACATGTGTGCGACCACCTTTATTTGTTCTTCCTGAGAAGTTTAAGGACGAATCACATTTCAACATGGGTGTTGTTTCCAGTCACATATTCCGAAGAAATAAAATCGGATCCTCATGCCCCCCTGCATTAAAGGTATTCAAAAATTCAAATACATACTAACAATATGTTTATTAAGTCTTCACGTAATATTCTACTGATTTTAGGCTGTTGTCGACAAAAAACTCCACAGTAAAAAGTGTGACCGAAGTCTCACTTCATTTCCAAATCCTGAGCCTGATGCGTACATTTATGTCAAAATACCTGAAGACATCAACGGACCTTGTGCTTGTCGTAAGTTAAGATAATCCAAATTGTTAAATCTTAAAATAGTTGCAGGTTCTAGCTGAAATATTGTGGTCAACAGAATTTTCACATTGGGTGCCTACAAACCGATACTATTTGACGTAATAGTAATTCCACAAGCTGACGACAATGCAAATTCGAGTGCTTCTTTAATAAATGAACCAATATAAAATATTTCAAACAATCCAACGATAGTTTAATCTCATTGGAAATTCTAACACGCGTATTCAAACTTCTTCTCCGTCTTTCTACAAAAGACATCATATCGCCTGATCGGCTCTTCATCGTGACTCTTCGCATCACGTTTCCTAAAACACATTATGCAACGATGCTTACAATAAATTACGCTTTTCAACACAATAATAAACAATTACTTTCTCCTGAAGTAACGTCTTGGTTCACTTGGTCGGTTTAGCCTGGTTAAGGACGGGTTTAGTGCATAAGCTCCTTCGACACACATTTCCAAGTTGTACATGTCCACTTGAGCTGATGGAGTCAAGAGATTCTGGTAAACTTTTGCACTCATGCTGGGGTTATGCCTGGCATAAGAAGCAGTAAAACTGTATTAATGGACTTCACGCATATTAATTTAAATTCACACAACCATAATTTCCGAATCTCCCGTGTAAACAATTTTTCACTGGCTTGTTCCCACTGATGGAACATTCTGTAAGATTCAGTGAAGCTAGGAAAGCATACAATCTGTACTAAGTCAATTAAGTCCCAAACTGCCTCCACGACATAATGGAATTCCCCAAATCCACCGTGAGTTTCCGTTAATGCCAAATCAGTACAGTTGTCTGAATTGCAAACTCCTTTGATCTAGACTTTTTTAATCCGCCAATATCCTCTTCACTCACGATACAATTTCACATTCTATGAAGAAATTTATTCAGATCTAACGTACCTTTTGTAAATCTTCGCATTTTCTTGAAAACTCACTCTCCTCGGTCACTAAATCGAGCTCTTTTGTGTCGATGTAACAAGTTGTAAGAATCTTCTTAATCCATGCAAAGTCGTCTTCTCCAAGGTCCTCTGTGTACCTGTAGTTCCTTCCCTTGTGCAGAATTACAAATAAATCCACAGCTTGATCAATAAACAGACTAGAGACGAAACGGTCCGCACACGTTCTTTTAGAAATGTCTCGAACAATTTCCAACAATTCAAAAGTCCTTTGAGGTTTAACCTGTCGCAAGTCGTTGGGCTGAATGTAACCTACTTGTCGCAATTTTGAGTAATGATTTAGTTTACGATTAAGAAAGAAATTATTAGCTTCCAGCTGTTGAGTCATCGTCAAAGTAGAAAAGTTAGATTCGTCAATGTTATCGAAACTTATGGGAAGTTGAAGGAAGTTGTCCGTAAATGTGAGTTCGCGATTGTCTGCAACAGTAATCCCGTTTCCCAAAGTTCTAATCTCGTCGGATTCAACAGTGTCAGAGTTAAGGTTAAGATCAGCATCGAAAGATCTTCGAAAAATTGAGTTATCAGAGTAGTTGGTGTTTCCCACGTCCAAGTTTTCCAGCGGATCGACATTAACTATAAATGTCGATGAATCCTTGATGCATGAGAGAGTACATTCCGCTGCAGAAGTAAATAATATTCATAAGCAACTCATTGCAAATTAAATTCATAACATTTCAGGTAATTAGCTCACAATCTTCTTTTTGCAAGGCACCGTAGCAGCTCTGTGGAGCTAATGGGATTCTCTTAATTCCTGGTGGACGTTTGCATTTGTTTGTAACTGCAATTCGAATGACCGAATCATTCTCCGACCAATTTTCTCCCGTGTCTTCGTCTTCTTTGTAGTATCGACAAATGTTGTCTTCTGGCTTTATCTTCTTTTCCACACAAATGTACTTACGACCTTCGTCATGGTCGCTCACCATTATGTACGCATCTCCATTGACCGTGTAAAAGTTATCGGTTTTGGTTGATCTGTTGGTACCTATTCCATGAGAAAGCCATGGTTGATCGTCAGAATCATCTTTACTGTATATTGCAACAGTAGATTTTTCGAATGAATCCATTTTTCCTGAAAATCTTAATCCCATCACTGACCACTCCACTTGAGTCAAATTGGAGCACCCATCTTGCATAAATCCATCAAACAGAACACAGTTGTCCAACCACATCCGATATCTGTGATCATATTACATGACTTCTACATTTTACACACAGCTCGTGTTAGAAAAGTTCTAATTAATTTTGGCTTACATTCCATTAAGACAAACACAGTCAGGTTTCCTATTGCCAAAGTTAATACCACCTGGACATTGCGAATCTTCCAACGTTATAAGGGTGTCTCCATCACAAAACGACAACTTCATTGCGTGACATTTGAGTGCTAATACAATAAGCACGGAAGAGGCCTTGAGGATGGACTCGATCCGTATGAACAATCCCATCATGTGAGACGCGATGTTGTAAACCAAAGGAGAAATTTGGAGTACACCTGCCAATTAAGTTTTGATATGGGCAGAACGGTTACTTTAGCAGGCATATTGGTGCATTAACCTATTCGGACAATTCGGAGGTATGAAAAGCAAAATCAATACACACAATCGCTCGACGTATGTCACAATTAGAAAAAGCAGATTCTCGGAAGCCCAAACATTTCTCATGTAAGTCACAACTTGGCATTGTTATATTCTTAGTTTACTGATATGCTGTTGTAAAATATTATGGTAAAACGAACTCAGTCGCTACAATAAAAACATTTCGAATAACAGATAAAAAATAAATACCATGATAAATCTCATGAACCTTCTGAGTAAAGAAAATTTCATGTACAATAAAAACATTTCGAATAACAGATAAAAAAATACCATGATAAATCTCATGAACCTTCTGAGTAAAGAAAATTTCATGTACAGTAATGCCGCAGTCACATAACATTATGCAAAAATTTCGAATAAAATAAATAATGCACGTCCATATAAACAACAAAAAAATGTTGAGCGTTTCATAAAATATATATTCTTTTATTTCTTTGTTACATTTATTTTAGCTCGTAACAACTTCTTCACTATTATTTATGAATATGATTGAAATCACACCTTTTACATAACTACTACAAATATTTGACTGTAATCGTCATGCTGTCTTTCCAGTTGGCAAAACTAACAACTTACTATAAATGAAACTAAGCTGCCAAGAATAGTAAGCGATATAAAAATCGCATAAAATACACTAACCAACATTACTAGGTAAAATAATCACAACTACAACAAGCGAAGAAAAAACAAATATAAGTACACACTCAAACACTACTTCGTCACCTATCAGACTTCAACAGCTTACATGTGTGTAATAATAAGTACTACATGGTGAACAATGGAAAGTACAACTTTCTATGTTGGAAAGGTTGCATACTGAATGAGCAAAATCTCCTGAGATTACACGAACGGAACAAACACTAAATCAGACACCGCAAATCGGTGTAAAAGTGTCGAACTAGAAGAGAGCTTTCTTCTTAGTTATCATTTTTCGATCAAGAACATAATCTTGACATTAAGTCTCTTGGTCAGAACACCCTATGGTATAACGAATAATTGAGGTACTCGAATCGGTAACGTGTCTTACAACTTAAAACTCAGTCCATAATTATTAATAATTATCTAAGTGTGCTTTGTGATTTTAATTCCTACTTACGAATACTAGTTGGTCTCACAGCCACAGGTAACATGACATTCTTACATCACTCGTCGACGAATTAAGTATTGACATCGAATCGCATTTAATAGTTTTTACTCAATATTTCTAGACTTCAAGAGCTGATCAGGCACTTTTTATCCTCCTTCACTGAGTTTTTGCGACTTCTCCCGAAGCTTATGGTGCCACTTGAAGATGAGGATCCTGAGCCGCCAGTCACCCTTTCGTAACATGGCTGCAATATAAAGACAAAATATCATGAGTATTTATGTCAATACAATCATTAATTTAATCCTAAAAACGCTAGAAATTAAGAAAATACAAATGAATTGTATTCATTCTTACCGTCTCACAGACATTCATGTTGCAGCAATTCTCAATGTCAATCATTTCACAAACTGACGATGCGGACGATGATGGATTGCAATCAATGTCAGATCTATGCGATACAACTACTCGTCTGCGAATCCTGGGCTTTCTGTCGAGCTTTCGCACTTTGATTAGAAGCATCACCACAACTATAATGAGTAAGATCACCACTCCCGAAAGTACAGATGAGCATATCAGAAATGGGTCCGTAGATGATGACCATGAAGATAAGGCTGAACTTTGATTGTTAAGTTGTTCCTTTGAAGGTGAAGACACGACGGGCACAGCTGCCTCAGAATAATTTTCTGCAAATGGTTTGGAATCCACAGCAATGTCTTGCCATCTGAAGTAAAAGAATTATTAAAGAAAATTAATTAACGAAATCACGAAGTAGAACGATTCAGCCACCGTTACAGTGATAAGTAACTTCCATACTTACGAACAAAAAATTCTTCCATCAATCTTCAGGCAGGAAGCTCCATTCAAACAACTATTTTCTTTGGAAGTACAATTTTCTCCAAAAAGGTTAGGTACTGTCGGTGAATTTACGTCGTATTTTGTGTCACTGAAGTTGGCATCCTTACCAGACGAATTATTGGCTATTGTTTTATCGCAACTGTGTTCTGAACAGGCAGGTGCCCCTGAATCGTTTGCGTTATCATCATCTTCGGTCTTTACATCTTCACACTTTAAGGGACTTTGATTGATTAGATTAACACCATTGGGGTCTTCCTTTCCGAAGCTTTTGATATCGATTAAGTCATTATTATTCAAATCCAGCTTCCAAAGAACTCTGTTTCTAATGTCGGAGAAAAATATGTTCCTAGAGCATTCAACTGCTATAGCGTAAAGATGTCGACCCGAGCTCCTGTGAAGAACTTCAATTTTGCTAGGGTCCTTAAAAGCGGCTCTCTCAATGGTATAGTAAACTCCAGGTGGATTCCCAGTCCAATACAAATGACCGGCATCTGCAAAAAGTCCATCAGGCTGCCATAAGTTTTCGGCAAAAACAACGCTTTCGCCACGACCAAGGGTGCCCTTTTGAAGGCCATTATACACTAGAATCTGGGCTTCTTGACCTCTCCTCCAGTTAGTGTAGTAAATGCTCCTGCAACAAAAATTCATGGTTGTTCATTGTTCAACTTCCATTACCGCGTTACTCATTATCTCATTTAATCTTACCCATCCACTGGATTAATAGTAAAACTCTCTAAGGTTGAGTTTGGATCAGTAAAAACGACTTCAGCTTCAGGTACTTTTATCTTCTGATTCTCGTCTTCGCTTGTAATCTCCAGTCTCATAATCGTCGAGTTCGGTTTGCTCCTCCAGTAGAGGTGATTTTTGTACAGAGTCAACTCCTCTGCAACTCCTCTTGTGCCATTTACTGTGAAATTTCATATTATGTTTAAAAAGGGGCATACATTAACTGGGATCCAACATTGATACTGTCAAAAATTGTGGGAATCAATCGATTGTGAAACTGAACACTTCTTATCTAAAAAGTTGTTAGATAAGCTAAGTGAATATACTTACTTACCCCAGTGAATCTCTTTGGTTTGATTAGTTTTCAGGCTATGCGACGAAATGCTAACACCATTGGTTTTGACTAACGTGAAAAATATCATGTCACTTTGAATATCGCTTGTGATCCACTTAATTTTTGTCTTTTGGTCTTTGGCATCAAAAGGAAGATTCATTGTGGCATCCGAAGAAGCATTTGGGAAGAACATTATGTTGTTTCCGTTTGCCACCAAAAGATCTGCGTAGGCAAATAATTGACATTTAAAATATTACGTAATATTGTAGTAGTATGTGACATAATCTCATTTTCATTCATCTCATAATCTCATTCATTCACAATAGAATTGATATGTACTTCTTTGTTGCTGTTTGCGACCTAACCTGTTACATTCAATTTTCTTTTGCTATTCTCTCTTCGTAAATATGCGAAGGCAAGGTAATCTCTACTAACAATAGTTCACAGTTACTGCTACTCGACATACTGGAGTCCCATTTAGGACTGTAACTTTCCAATCCTTCATCTCTACCCTACAACCATAAAAAACTATTTTTACTAGAAGACCCCTTCAGTGCCCTACATACAAAAAGGAACAACGGCTGGTAGGAATTCTACTAGTATTAATTTGATGTAAAGAAATAATTTAAGACGTCAGTAGTACCATTGCTTAGATAAACTACCATCAGAACCAATAAAAACATGATTTGAATTGAGGACTGAAAATTGTAATTTTCAATTCATGCCTCCAACTCTCGTATTTCATCAGTAATAAATCAGTATGCCTACCACCCTGGAAAAGACATAAAAATAAAAGCTAAAATGTTCATATTCTAAAATTGTAGACTCTTCAGCAAATCATCCACATCGTACACCGTTCTAAACGGTACATACAGACACACTGCACACATGCATATACTGTAATCCGTAGAGTACAACACAAAACTGAACAATATAGGCAGCAAGCCGCATTCATGGATTGATATCATCATGATATGAGTTCGCACAGATCGATGATAGTAAATTCATTCTACCGGTTTGCCTAAACATTCACTCCACGTGGAAAGTTACATACAAAACTAAGGAGACACCCAGAAACCAGGCTTTCTCTTTTGTGTAAAAGTGCAGTGGTATGGAAAGAGGCTACGTGCGAAATCCAACTCTGATGATGGCTTCTTCCTTTTCCTCGCATTCTGAGCAAAATCCACCACCACCACCGTCTCCACATAATGCCATGCTTTTCTTATACACATCCCACACCCTCGCGTATTTCTATATCATATATATCAAACACATAATATGTACAGTACAGCAAATAGTTATAGCCAAACGAGCTAAATGGGCTCCCTCCTAGTCTCATGATCTCAATTAGCATTCTTAGCCCAAAACTTAAAACAAGTGCTACTGTACTTGATCCATTAATCTACCTGCAACTTTCTGCAATACAAACAAAGTGTGAAGATGCAGCTTTTGGCTTATGCTCCGCAGAAGATTTGCACTGCTGCATATCGCACTGCAACATGAACATGCTATCTGCAATTTTTACCCTTCAACTGTGTTCGTCACTGTTCAGCGTAGGAGGAAATTAAGACAGTAATAAGGCTTACTACGAATAGCGTAATAGCGTCTACTGGGAATTACCACTCTAAAAAAAATTATGCTCTACTCCACGAAATATCTTGGGAATATGATGATTTCTGCAAGATACTGCATTAAATAGTAATTGCATTTAAATTTCATAAATAAAATCACTTTCCACTCATAAAATGCATTGTGAATTATGAAATGATTGACTCCTAACATACCTGCATCCCCAAATAATCTATCTAATCTCACCCAACCATAACCTACATCTTTGCATCCACTCAAAAATCCTTTAAGCTTTTAACACTCACACTTAAATATTCAAATCCAACTTACCGTAGTCCTTAAGTTGAGCAGCATCTGAGAAGCCACCACAAAAGATTATTGCGGCCACTACCAAATCCCACCACTTAATTCCTTCCATTTCACCTCTAAACTAACTCTTACTCTTACACTATCACTTATTTCTAAATAAAAAACACTTCCAAATTATAATAACATAACAAACAATCGTACAAATTAACACAAAAATAAAATTTTCAAGCTCATTTCTTATGTCTTCCAAGTTAGACTCGGAGAGAGTTGTTGATTCCACAACAATTCGATTGGAAACAACAATATTATAACAGAGGTGTGCTAGGTAAGTGCTTCACGAGGAAATGAATATTTTCCTCTTGGTGAAACAATTGTTTTGTAATTGTTCCACCCAAACGAGAGGAATTCCTTCCTGTAGCACTCGTGGGTAATTAAGGAACGAAGGTTGGGGCAAAGTTTCTTGAAAGAAGGATATCTTAATGTTGGCAGTGGAGGGTGAAGAAGAAGAAGGAGATGGTGGACGTCTGCCAAGGATGGAGGTCCGGAGTGCACTGCGAGAAAAGTTGAGTTCTCGCCGGTTGCTCATTCCAACGAGAACACGAGGTGGGACACACTCACTCACTCACTCTCATTTAACTTTTAATATCAAATTATGTCTCACGCTTTATTCAGATGGTTCATTCTTGATAGCCGATGATGATCTTTGGTCAATTTCACTCTTTGGGCATTCCAAAATGAAGTAGTTTTTATGACACTTGTTAAGCGAAAAGCGTTTTATCTGCGTGCATGTAATATGGATATGGATGCAATTAATTAATGTGACATCGTAACAGCTAATAATCGCGTCATCATCAGCATCGTATGATGTTTGACGAAGCTCTGCGATTTCATTCATGCAATTGACATTGACAGCTTGGGATTCGGGAATGAATTTAGCTGATGAGATTGTTGCAGTGATGAATATGTAACAACTTCTGAATTAATCAGAACTGCATCGGATGGAATCAAAGTACATAATGTATTATTATTTGCGCACCGCCCAATGTGGAATCTCGAGTGTGAAAAAGCAGTAAATGACTCTAAACATGATAATGTTAACATTATTGACTTTATGTGTGGCTTGGTAAATTGGAATCGGAACATTGTTAGTAATACTAATTTGGTTTTTTAGGGCAATCGCAGCCACGGCATATTTTTATTTGATGGGATTTTCTGTGTTCGCATTTGTAAGACTCAGTCCTGGAATTTCATTTAACCATGTCAAGCTCATAAATATGTAACGTAAAAACTTTGGTGGACGACCCTTTTGCATTTTGAAATTAAGATTGATTGACAGAAATGAAATTATGGACGAGAACATTTTCGTCTGTCAAATATCTACGAAGCATCTCGTCAA
>JAQGBV010002755.1:0-10697 GCA_034698685.1 Isotomurus pseudopalustris | reverse complement strand
ATATTTCATAAATCATAAAACACATTTTTTAAGATTCGCAAAATCCAGCTTAGCTTAAGTTTTAAATTTAATTCGAGTAATGATTATGATGAACAAACAAACAACGTGTATAATGAAATGTCTTTGTGTGTGACTTGCATATAAAAACATTTTTCAGGTTGTCTCGTTTCGAATTTCGATACACAAGGTGTGTGATTTCAATAAAACCTGATACAATGATACACAACAGTTTAGTCATATGTCGTAGGTAGTTTACTTTTGGAAATGATCTGTGGCACAATGACGAATACAGGGGAACTACCCTTACAAACAATCCAGGAGAGAGGAGACCCTGAAGGAGCGAAAGAACTGCTTGTTGTATAGAAGAGAGCCAGGTGATGGGAAACTCACAAAAGGATGGATTTTTATCTCATCCCCTATGCGAACTTTTACTTTCATCCCATCTCCACCGCTGAAAGAACCAAACCTGATGCGAACAATACGAGACCTCAATCGCTTATTCTACGGGCACACGGTTCATTTCCCCTCTATGAGAACGGCGTTAGAAGATTAAATGGCCCTTTTGGCAGGTAAAACTACGTGTGTATTTACTCAGAGCACATGTTCAATCCATGTAAAACGCTTTCATAGTTCATAGTCAGCCCCTAGACAAAATAACGAATCAATTTACCTCAACCAATTCCACGATGCGTATGGAGTATGGAGACAACGCACAGAGAGACCGGAGATTTAATCTTTCGAACAAACAATAATACCTTGTCGATCCCTTCCACTACATATTGAAACTCTGGAGGAAATCACGGAGGACACGAGCTGCAATATAACTTTGCAACTTTCCATGCAAAAAGGTAAATTCTCTTGAGCCTAATTCCCTCTTATTACAAGTAAAGGACTAAACCCTCTTTGCCTGTTCCTTGCGGACAACTGGACACAAGAGATTTGGAAACCATTGTGACCAAAGATTGAAGGATCCTAAAGAATGACACGGTTTAATTGGACTGTCAACCTAAATGGTAATGTATAACGGTAATGGCACTCGACTAGAGAAATATACGCTTTGAGTGCCGCTAGGAAAAAATGATTCTTTCCTTCCTTCAAAATCACCGCAAGTAAATATGAAATGGTTCTCCGTACAAAATTAAGTCTTTAACTTTTGGACGTAATAAGCATTATATGCAATACAGCGCAACAGACTAGGCATCAACCCTGTTTGCAGTAATGAATAAGATTTTATGTGCAAAATGAGATTCCCCTGAATGAACAATAACGAGAGAAAAAGAGACAAGACCCTAAGGGGTAGTAAGCAGAGTTATAGAGGCAGTTTGAGCAATAATAATTCCCATCATAGGTAAAAGGGATGTTGTTCCACAGACTGAGGACTGCTGCGTGTAAGCTCTTGTGTCATTCTGCCAGATTGGAAATCACTTTTTCCACGGAGCAACAAGATCAGAGGAACCTTATTTCATATTTCACATTGTTGGAAGTTAGAAGGGACGCTCACAAACACATACACACGGGACATGGGAAATGAATCAAAACTGTTAGTGTTTAACTAAACGATGTAACTGACGCTTATATGCACTTTGTTATACACTCTTAGGTAAGTATTTATATCGTTACTTTCCATCCCTATAAAATCATTCTTCTCTCCGTTCATTCAAACATCAACCCGTTTGGATTGTAGCTTGTCGCGTGTCTGTGAGGAAGGAGAGTTGTCCCTTGTGTCACATGAATTGTATCCTTAAGCATAAGGACACATATATGGCTGTGTAGTCCTTATTCCCCCTTCATTGCCAAAACCCTCATACTTATAACATTGACTATATGTCCTTCTCCCAGGAGTAATAATAATACTCACCGTGGATGAAGGTAGAGATCTGCCTACCTACAACTTCAAACTTTCAAAGCATCCCCAACAACTCTCAACTCTCAAAGCAGATCGACATTCACCGGTTTTCCATATGGCATCTCATCTATTTCATCTTTTCTTTCCATCTATTCCAAACTGTGAAAAGTAAACCGCGTCCCTTCATCTTTATCTCGCCTATTTTCCTCCCCGAAAAACGCTGTTCTCCACCACCACCACCACCACTACCACCGTCGTCATCCTCCTTTCACTAAAATGACTTTTTGTACGTCTTATTTATTACCATCTATAATAGCCACATGTCGATTTCTTCAGGAGAGAGTCTTTTCCTTCAGTCAAGTCTTAAATCAGAGACAATGCTTCAGAGTAAAAGCGGAGACCCACCACCCACCCACCTCTTGTTCCAACTATCCAAACACTCAAGAAGAAGAAGATTCTATAGTAATAATGCTCCTCAGTTGCCAGCGATGCGGACAAGAAAAGTGGGAGCCAGCATGCCAGGAGCACCCACGACGTCCCTTTCTCTAATGTCCTCAACTGTGTCCAACCACAAACCACTCATCTCTCTCATATCTTTCGTTTATTACAAATATCCTTTCTCCTACTTATACCTCATGCATTATGGTCCCTGCTAACTTACACTTCCATTATTATTACTTCTCTCCTCTACTCCCGCAAGGTAGTCTCTCTAAAAGAAAGAATAACTTTCCCTGCTAAGGCGTAGTATTAGCTGTTTGTGTGTGGACCCTATTTAACACCTCTTCTTCCTCACAAATGCACATCGCGGACAATGAGGAAACTTTCTAGAATCTGGAGGTAGTGCTCTATTATTGTGTTGACACAGAAAGTATTCTCCAAGTCATTTCTCCAAGGTTGAAGTGGGTATCGTCGTCGTAGAGTAGGTCTTATTATGAGGTCTTTCACTACCTGCTGCTGCTGCTAAAACCCACCCTACCTACCTAAGGCCACCCCCATTTCTCTACTACTTTGGGAAGACGCACGATATATGTTTATCCAGTATTTTCTTACTACTTTTGGGCCTTTCCTCCACTTACCTTTTGCTGTTTTAAGGAGTATAAGCGTTTTATATGTATTTGTAGGGAGAGAAATAAGTCGCAGGAAAAACAAGGTGGGCTTGTGTGGGTAATGTGTGAAAAGGGGGTTGCTTATCTTCAGTGGAAATGGAGCATTGAGAGTTTCCCTGGCTGGAGAAATAGAAGTGTCAAGAGATAATACGAGAAGAAGATATTATTGGTATGATGATGGTGGTGATGATGATAATGATGATGGCTTCGTGATACTGTGTAAAAGGAGGAGGAGATGAGCGTTAAGTGAAAACGTAGAAATGTGTGTGGACTGCGGACTATGTGAAGACTGGTGTTGAATTTAATGGGATTAGTCAAGTACACTTGGACTGGTCTACAAATTGAGTGAAATTCCTCATCTTTAGTGTACAAGTGAAGTAACTAAATTGGTTGGAGTAGAAAAGCTTTATTCGCTTTGAAAACAAGGAGAGAGAGAGACCTAAAGCCATGAGTGAAGGTATATTTATATTTGGTAGTAAGTAGATAGAGAGAGCTTCTCGTCTCGTTCTGCTTACTTTAGTTAGGGAACCAGTGAGGAGAGTCAATCTGTAATATTAGGTATTTGTTGGAAAGACACAGTAGCAGAGAGACAGAAAGGGAAGAGAAGAGATAGTGAAGAAGGAAGAGCAGCAGCGGTGGAAGTCGTGGAAGGGACACACGAACGAACAGCACACCGATGGCTTTATATATTTAGATTAAATTAAGACCCGGACGATAAAAGCCTCGAACATAACCATCAATTAGTCTTAATTTTCCCACTTGGCATCCGACACCACGAAAGGACACTGGTGCACCTAAATTGGCCTTAATGAACGACGATTGCCTTTTGACGTCCATCATTTCCTCTACATTCACCTCGTTTACTTTTACTTTACTAACAAGACAAAGTAGAACTCACAATTGAGTAGAATTTACAGGGATCACGACATCAGGAGCAGTGCGAGAGGAAATAACAATTCAACTTCCATCCCCTTCATTGCATCATAATGTAATCTACTTCTCTGGACGACACAATCAACCTAAATTCACCACACACACAAGACCAGGAGGGTTGGCTTTGCTCATCTGGTGATTTTAGGGATCTGGTCAGCTAACGTGGCATGTCATTCTCTAAATTAATGAAAGTACCTTTTACTTGACATCTCACCAAAGCCTCCTCACAACAACATTTCTTCTCAACTCCTCATTCCATCCATTTGTCCACCACACACAAGCGTAATACTTCACTGAGCAACACGACGACCAAATAGAATAATAATAATATCACCCCAGCAAAGTTCACCAAACTACCAAATGGTACACACAGTGTAGCAATTTAAATATTCAAATATATGCGTCTCTCTCTCTCTCTCCTTCCATTCCATACCTTGTGGATCACTAATAAAGAACTCGCACACACGAACCCATTTAGCAATGAGAGCAGCAGTTACCATCAAAATCTAGTCAAAACAACGAGACACTTTGAAAGATATGTTCGAATCTGCCCGACACATGAACCAGAAGCATAGCTCGTTTCATTAACAAATCAATCAAGAAGCAATTAGCCGGGTGCAAATTCGCTAACATAATGAAGACAAAGTGTTGGACTACAGCCATATCATGACACTTCTTCCCAGCATCACAGTGTACTTTTCTTCTCTCTCTCTTTCTGTGTATTCTCCGAACGATCTCAGGGAAAAGATCTCTTCTTCTTCTTCTTTTGAAACTATCGAACTCAAATGCTTTATCAAGTATACACGAAGAAGTGAAGCAAAACTTCTTAGGGTGGCATTTACTTGGCATCAACCACCACAGGAGTTGTACTATTCTCTCAGTATAAATCGCATAAGAAGTGTAGAAAAGCCCAAGCTAGTTTGTACTTCGACGAGCTCTCTCACCTATTAAATAAAACGGCCCCATAATCAGCTATGAATTCCTATTACTCTCTCAAGCAAAATGGAACACAACACTCTTTGAGATGTCTGATGTCAGAGGAGAACCAAAACTCACACCTCCAAAAGTCAAAGTAAAAAGGGTATAAGGAAAGGAAAAGGGAGCTGTAGTAGAAGTGGGAGCAGATTTGCAAATAATAGCTTAACTCTACAAATAATGAATGAATCTGCCACCTCAGGTATTGCCTGACTCTTTACGCCTCACTGGGCCGTATTGTTCTGAAGTTTCTTCTGGCACCGAGAAGAGTTCTATTAATTCTCTTCTATTTCCATTGTGAATCATCAACCTTCTTCCTTTCCTTAAGAATAGCAGAAGTAGAAGTACGCCTGGCGCTATTATATTTATTCGTGGTGGCTGTTCTTGCGTTTCCTATAGGAAAACCCTATTAGCCCACCACCACCACCCAGCAGTAACTTTTAATTCAACAACACTTTACTTCCATCTCTGCTGGGGACCTTTCTGTGTGCTGTACATCCCTGTGACTTTCGAGTTTTATCACAAAACAGCTTAAAATACATAACTTTTGTTGAGATTAGAAACTCAGTCTGAGAAGAGTTGTTGAGATTGAAAAGGTAGTTTTGTGCGAGGAGAGGACACACAGGAGAAAGGTACTTTCATGTCTTTCCCTGTATATGACATTAGCCAGACAGAAACATCGCTCCACCATCCTATTCCATTAGCTGACTTGGCTTGCCAACCCTAACAAAAGATTCCTCGAAAGATTTAGTATCGAGGGATAATGGGATCTTTGTCTTTACTTCACTCCTTAAGTCACAATTACAGCTACTAATCAACTATCACGAGACAGGAGGAAAGGAACTTTATTCCTTCTCTCCACCTTTCTCTAACTTTTTCATAATGACCGATCACGACTTTCTACTTGTATTGTTTCATCAAACAATAACTAGGGTAGGTATATCTTTATTATTCATTCCCAATCTCCTGTCTTCTCAACTCCAATTATGCTCAATTAAGCACATTTAACACAATATAAACTTGCTAGTTCAAAATTCAATTACTTTGGCTGTGTATAAAATATCCACCCTGTATACTTACAACAAGTATCTCTGTATATCAACCATTTTTGTAAAGTGAAAAAGGATATTTCATTTGTGTGTAAGCCAACGAGTAACAACGATGCGAGTGCATCTGGAATGCATTTTAGCATTCAGAGGTCGACAAATAAAACATTAAAAACTACACAAAAGGTGAAGCAAAAGGATCTCTCCCCGGTGGTACTATTCTGTAGTGGAAGGTAGACACAGATAAAAACACTTTTGTTTTTTATTCAACTCATAATTTGATATTCTTCACATCTGCTGTTACTTTTTGAGTGCTCGCAACTCTCTGTCTATTATCACTCAACAAGCGGAATGAAATCTCGTCCTCGCTAAAAGCTCATCATCATCTGTAAAGTTTACGGGGAACGGTTATTAGCTTTCCTCAGCAGTGTTGAGAGAGTAGCAGTTGTTAACCGTGTGTTATATAATACTGACTTGTTTCACCGAACATTTTTACTATTTGCGTACCTTACGTAAACTTCCTAACAAATACATATATCCATTCTAAACTTCCCTATATCCTATTCCTTGTACACTAGATATGTTATTTGTGCTTGAGCTGTGCAAATCTTTGTTCACATGTGCACCTCCACACGTTTCTTTAATTTTAAGTAACCTTCGTTCAAATTTCAAAGAGCAGCAGAAGATCACTTACCTATAAAGTACGAATTCTCAAAATGAATTCCTCACGATTCCAGTGGCTTAATGGCAGATTACTTAATATAAGTTTAGGTAACTTGATATTGACAAAGCGTGTAAGTTTAGTTGTAAGTAAACTATAGATGCTTGCACTCCTTTGAGGATTCAAAGTTCAATCCTTACGTGTCAATGTGTCGCTGCTCACTGGCGCCCCAACAATACATAATTGACAAGTCAAATTGGTAAATCTATTTTCTTGGAAAAAATCAGGTTGCAAAAAAAGAACCTGATGCAGTTTTTTCCTGGTTGGTAAAATTAAAACTGTCAACTGGAATTCTTATCTCAGCCATCACCGGAAGAGGCTGGACATTATTGTATAATATATAATTTGTTTGCATATTATTTCTCGCAGTTTTACTTAATTTTATTAAATAAATTAAATATTGGACGTCACGAGAGATTTCTGTGATTGTGATTATAGTGTTTGATTTTGTCGGTAGTTTTATGGTTGCTGTCATAAAACCGTCGAGATTGTGTGACCGGAAGAGGTAGGAGATAACATTTTCTTGCCTACGAAATTTTTTCTCCAGAAGACAACACCAATTTTTAAGTTATATTCTAAGAGTGTGAATTCACAAGCGAATTAGCTTTCGCATTTGTTTCTGTTGGTAGCTTTTCGCCATTTGCATACGTTGATACGTTCCAAGAGATAAAGCCAACCTCTGTGTATTGATTTACTAGATGACTTAATTCGTTTAGCCGTATTCTGATACAAATTCCAAAAATTAGCGAAAATCATCATCTGAGAAGAAACTTGAATGATCCACCAGATTTGCAAAAGGAAGTTACGCATGGCGATGTCATATGAGGTGTGTTGAATTTGAGCGTAATTCAGGTTGCCCTTAAATCGACTGATTACAATTAATTCTTGCTATTACATCCGTAGAAATTAAAACTTTTGTACGACCTGATGCGCTCGGAGTTTCCGAGAGACAGAACTATAACTATACGAAAGCTACCTATGAAGGTTGAAAGCTAAGAATCCACATGAAAAACAGTACAGAAAGAAATAACGAACGGTGGAAGTAGATGAGCACTGAGCAGGTGATTTCCATATGGTTCTCATTTGTATGCGTGTACCTACCATACCTCTTGACATGAAGGATTTGCGTTCTCTGAATGTGCACACGGAAATCATTCTCTGTCTGTCAGAGCCTTCTTCTTTCTCCTGTAAAATGCAAATCCTCATGTGAATGTGATGCTGCTATATTTACCTCTCCGATGAGTGGATGCCTCAGTCCGTGAAGGAAAGTCACAGTGAGTCAGTATGAAAATCTCTCTAGATACATTTTAACTTCTCTTTCCACACACAGCTACACAATGGTTTTTCCTCTTAGTCACTTGTGTATAACTAGTTGGCTCCAAACAATTGAAGAACGAGCCAATCCATAATATCCCTATTCCCTTAACTATCAGTATAAAGACTAATTTACTCCAATTGGTTTTCATGCATGCTTGCTCTTTTTCCATGAACAAAATGCACACAAAGAACCGAGATGGAAATGGACGAAAGGAATTACCAGAATACAACACAAGCATGCGAGGAGAGCGTAAGTTACACGAGTACGTCGTGATAATGAATTTTTACCACAAGACAGCTCGCTCATGTCATGCAAATTGGTCGGTACAACTGTATTAATTGATTAAATTAGCTCCCCAGGTACATCACGACATTCCGAATCAACTTCCAATTTACTGAACATGTGTGTGTGTGTGGATGTACGTAGCATAGAAGTCTTGAGCTGAATTCTAATTCCCTGCTTCCCAAGAACTCACGTGATGATGAGACGGAGAAAGTATTCACATATCTATCTATTATACGGGTGAGTTATGTAAGCCATGTATCTCGATAAGTGCCACTGCGAGTTGTACGTATTATATGTATCAATCTCATATCCCTTGTGGTAGTTATTACGAGACTTCCACACAGACACACTGCATAGTTTATACTGTACACAATGTGTGAGTGGAAGACGAAGCAACTGCAAGAAAACAGTATTTGGTCTTCTAAATACTTTGAGAGAGTTTTGATGAATTTCTCCAAAGACTAGGCAGTAGGAAGGTTTACACGTAAAAGGTATCAAGTCTTGCATATATATCAGAGTATTGAGTGACTACACACAATATTCACGTGTGTATATATAGCCGAGCCGTAATAGTCGAGAGAGAGAACGGTGAGAGTAAAATAAGGAAAAGTTGCTCCAAAAGCTACTTCCAAATCCCTAAATCCCATAGAGCAAAATGGAACATTAGTCATCGCCAAATTGCATTACCACGGCCTACCGAGAGGTTTCCTTTCTATCAACACGAGACACTATTGCAATCAATTTGTCTTCTACTCAGACGGCATAGAGACACGTCTCTTCCACTATTTTACCCTACCTTTCGTCTTTAACGCAACGCAGCACATTTACACCTTTTATTTCCGAAAAGCTTACCTTCAACCTCCACTCTAACTCCTCTCGAGCTCCTACCTACGCATACACACAGACACAGTATCACTGTCATTACTCCAAAATGGAAGGAAAGAAAAACTATTCTGAAGCGTTTCCACTTCTCTCTCCCATCCAAAACAACAATTCCCTTTCAATAAAGGTACACAAATCTTTTCATTTCTGGTCTTTGCTTTCTCCCATCTTCGCACTCCCGTTGATGTTCTTACAGTAGCAATCAGACTTGACTTGGGAGAAAGCCTTCTCATGATTCCTCTCTTTACTCACACCTCTCAACCTCTCACCTACACATTTGCTATATACGTACATCCTATATGTATACAACAACCAAGGTACGTAGTATTTACACCTCGCCCTTCTCTTCGTGTCACTGCAAATAAAATAAATCCTATAAACTAACTTGTCATTCCACATCCAACTCCTTTTTCCTCAAGAAGAAGAAACAATTCGACAAGTTGGGCGAAGAAGCCTTCCACGTAGGCCAACAGTAAACTCTCGGTATATGCACACATACGGAGAACCTCTTCAATCTCACGTCTTAGGGAGTCAGTTGGTAAACTCTTCAGTGGATTTCTATGTTCTACACCTTCCAGTAGAACTCATGACAATCTCAGTAGAAGAGTCATGCTTGATTGGATGGAATGAAAGTAAACCTCACCTTTTCCAACCTACACGAAGCCACTTGGAGCAACCATCTCGATCAACCTTATAGCGGCAGGAGCCAAAATAAACCTTAATTCCTTCTTTCTTTCCACTCCGAAGTACACCACCAACTTCCAAAGGAATCTCCTCTAAAAGGAAGAGCAGTAAAAGCTTGAGGTGGTAAACAGGTGACGCACCTTTTCTCATCTTGTTCACACCTTACAAACAAAATCAATACGGAGTTAGAAACCAGATGCGACCCATTCTAAATACCTGAACAGTCACTTTCACAAACTGCTATTATTTCTACACCTTCTTGTGCTCGTTATCCCGTAAATAGGGTGAGACACAAGTAAACTCAAGCACAGATCTACCAAACCGACTACACTACTGCTATACTCACTCACTCCATTTCTAGTCATCTTTGAGGTGGAACATTCTGCTCGTCTCTCCCCTATCAACAAACACAAGCACAGAGTTCTACTCAAGATAACATTCAACAGAGAATACTTATAAGGTAAAACGAAAGAGAAGGTAGTCTCGTGTGTGTGTGTGTGTGTGTGTAAAAGACATACAACCCTATAAGTGGTACTTTCCCCCAGTAATGGATTCTTATGTTAGACCCAATCTGCTTGCAAATAAAAAGATGGTTCACTTCAACGAAGAAAAGCCATCAGTTCTTCTCCTCCTTTTCGTATCTTTCCTTTCAATACTGAAGAGATATTCAAATTGACTACCTTAATTGTCGCATCAATTTGAATAAAGAGGTGATGTACACACACAGTCAGAGAGTATGGATGGGATGAATGGCGGAGTTTTGTGCTCTTTCAGGGAAAATATCTGTGGAGAAATCTCCTTGAACAAATACCGTGTACCTGTTTTCCCGATACATCAAACAAGGTATGATATGAAGATGTTGTGTGTAAAGAAGTAGTTGGCCATGTGGCGCAGGAGACTG
>JAQGBV010002754.1:0-10710 GCA_034698685.1 Isotomurus pseudopalustris | reverse complement strand
ACATGACTTCCAGGTGTATTCGTAGGATTCTCAACGAGTATACCCTGGTCTCCTGGTTGTATAGTTTGTGTATGAAGTACGCGAACAAGGGGAGATTTAAGTTCATTAGTGTCTTCATCTAGAGAGATGGGAGTGACAGTCAAACCTGAAGGGTTTACTGAGGTAGGTGAGTAATCGAATTTTATTTTCGTAGATCCTATCACTAATGTACGAGTTTTATAATTGATAAGTGGACGAATAAGCTTTAGGGAGGAATTCTCTAATATTATGTCCCAATTAGTATCCAATTCATATGCCTCGCATGCGAGACTTAAGCCACCTAATTCTAAATTAAATGTAGCCACACGGTCAACAATAGTTGCTCTATGAAGACTCTTAATATTGAAGGGTGTTTCAATCAGACGAGAAGTGGTAATCCCTGGCTTGATAATTGTAGCACCTGTATCTACTAAGACTGAGACGGGTTTCGAGTTAACAGTGGCTTGTAATACTATCAGAGAGGTGTGGTCTCCTAATAACGCACAAAATGCGTTTGGGGATGATGCATGATGGGCAGCCGATATTATATTTATTTCTGTCTTACTTTGTGCTGGTGCTTTCGTCGGAGGTCCTTCGTCGCAATTCAAAAGATCTCCGGAGTCAACTAGTTTTTTGACTGAGGTTGTGCTGGGGGAACATATCCGTTGGAATATCTCTGTCGTTGAGCATTCCAAGTTGGGCATTCAGCTCTGGTATGTCTAAGTCCATTGCAATGCCAGCAGATAATTGTACCGTCTCCTGTACGGTAATTCCGGTTGAGTCGAGGAACTCCATCCACGTTTTCCTCGCTCAGTAGCGGGAATCGCTACATTTGCTCGTCGTGGATCAGACGATCGAGGTTGTCCGCTCACAGCCGTAGTATGCCCATGATACGCTGTGTTGTAATTGCGGTGTTGAAGAGGTCGACGCTCTTCGAAGGAAACATTTGGATTTCTCCGTTGAGAAAACTGGGGGCTCTGTTGCTTAGCCTGTTGCATAAGTGGTTTCCTTGCGGCCGTTTTTCTAGTTTCCCTTGGTTTGAAGAAATCCGGTTTCTTCGTCTCAATTGCATTGAGGAAAGCTTGTGTTAACGGCTCGATATCTAACGACGGTGCCTCCGCGAAGCCTGACCGTCCTTGCTGAATCGCATTTACTTGGGCAGCAGTATGATTTATGCCAACCATATTGGCGTAAGAACTTTGGTCTTTAAGGGACTGTAAGATTGAAGCTTCAGTATTTATAGAATTGATTGCCATTATGCGTCCTATTGACGGGGGTAAGTATTTAATGATAGTTCGGGTACGCTTCTTAGCGTCTGTCCACTTAAGCTGATTCATAATTTCCAGAATGGCGTAGAAATAGAGTTCGGGATGAACGGGATCAAAGGGTACTAGACTAAGTTTATTTTCTAGCATCTCGTCGCAAGCTTGATTGCCGAAACTATCTACGAATGATTTTGCAATATCTTTCCATACGAGGACTACGCTATCTCTTGTCACCGTGGATCCTGTCGGAGCCTTCTGAATAAGATACTGGGTGTTTATGTAGTTGTTCCACCAACTACTAGTAGAACCTCGAAGTTGAAAAGGGAAAATTGCTATTTTGCGTTTCTCGTCCATAGAGAAAACTTTACAGTAGGCATCGAATTTAGTAATGAAACTCTTGGGGGAGGTACTACCATCAAAGTTAGGCGCCTCAAAATTTGGTATGTAGTTTGTAGTATTAGCCATTGGAAACACAACGGGAGTCACTGAAGGTGGAATAGGGGGTGGTGTCGGTGGTGAAGAAGGTGGAGAACCTTTGGTAGAAGACAGTGTGATAATTGGTGAGTTTGGAACTGAGTGGAGATTAGTGGAATTTCGTGGTGGCGTAAGGAATTCAAATGAATCGGAATCGCTATCTGAGTTTTGTTATGGTTCTTTGAGGGGTGAGAGATGGAATAAAGCTTATAATCCTGTTAGGTCTAAGGATGCACTAGAGTCTAGCTCCGTTTTCCCTATACTACCGAAGGAATGAAAGACTGTATTTGATAAAGGTGGTTTGGGACTATCGACTGGTTGGTTGAGAATTGATTTGGTTGAAGGACTGGGTAAGACTGATCCCGATCTTGTACACTATGTGCTGTTCGATTAGGGTTAGCGGAAGGCTGTGTGGTTTTGGGTGAGTGAGTTGAAGGCTGTTCTGGTTGTATGGGTGTCGGATCTTTTCCAAAAACGTTTATTTCTGCCAGCGGAGAACAGGTGGAAGAATGCCATCCCACCTATATCTTTGTTCGGGCTACTAAAACCATGTATAGATCTTAGGAAGATGTCTTGGCCTTTAGATTACGTTCCAAATGATTGGTTAACCACAAGCAAATGGTTTGTACTAACGAGTAGAAGTAATGAACTGAACTGAGCTATAGGCAGGGCTTTATTCTAAGGGACAGTCGTAGTATAGACATTAATTGCAGAGTAGTTGCGATTAGAAAAATGTTAAAATTCCAGGCTGTCTACTCGATTAGGCGCAGCTTGTGAATTTATGGGCCGAAATCCTGGTAAGAAACCGCGTGAGGTTGGGACCCAGCAGCATGCTTACAAGATTGATGATGATGATAGCATAAGAAAAGCATAGCAAATACGGCCGAACTTGTAATCTCTAGTAACTATAAATAACGTCTACAGATTTCAAGTTCAGTATTAATTGCATCATTTCAGGATATCGATCTGAATCTCTTTCATTTACTGGATCATTTCTTTGAATGTAGATCTGAGATTGTTCAGAGTGGGATTTGATCACTACGGATCTAGTGATGTTCAAGATTCGGGCAGCCGTATTACAACGATTGTAAGAAGCGACGTTCACCACGATCATCAGCGCCTTCTTTAATGACATCGGATGAAGTGAAGTTTCACCACAGGTTAGGTTTCTCCACCTTCTTGCGGAAACTTTGTGTGGATAACATTGTATTTCTAATGTTTTCTGTGTTCATCGCAGTGATTGGTGGATCTATGGAGCAGGAAACGTGAAGCTACTCTGACCGAAATTAGCAGTTAACGACAATTAGCAGTAAATAATTCCATTAATTAAATCGGATTGACAAGTTTCGTTTATTCGTGATGAAGTTAAGAAAAAATGGTTACTGTTGTCTGTACACAAGCAACACTAAATATTTTATTTTGTTATCAAAAAAATTTATCTAATTACACTTTGAATACACCTGTAGTAGAACTGGCACCGTGAAACATTTCGGAATCCAAGTCCATATCTCTATTACAGTGGATAACGTGCGGTTAGTAGGTAGCAGCCAAAGCTTCCTCCAGAACCTACGTTACACAACACTTTTAATCAATTGATACAGAGTAAACAATTTGTTTTTAACCTGTAACTAGACGAAACTCTGTTCCCTCGGACCTTCTTCATGTTCCTCTTCGTACCAATCGTCTTACGTCTTCACAATTCCTTAGCCTTCTCTATCGGTACTGTTCAAGCCTAAATTTGGACAAATGTTTTTAAATCCCCAACCTTTGAAATCACTGACTTACAGTTTTGAACACTTTTACTTCATCGTCATATCCATCAGCCCATACATCCAACAAGTCTACAACTGTGTTGCGGGAAACAAATAAACCCATCTTGTTGACCCCATACCCGATTTTGTATAAACTTCATTCTGTACCTTTCACATTTAATCACAAAAGTTGTAAGGCAGACACCACCTAGAAGTTTTTTGTGAATAGGGGGGTCTTGTGCACCTAATTATGAATTCGGATTGCCGGCTGTCTGATCTGAAGTGCAAGATTAGTGCGAAGAATCCCTCACTGTCAGCTAGTAATTGCGCCCTGAGCGTACTTAAAGGTAGGAAAATAGGCAAAGTTTCAAAATCATGCCCTTTTACTTGTTACGATAGCAAGGAGACACAGGTCTCCAGAGTAAATGATCTTATTTTAACTTACTTTGCAACTGTAGACGAACGGATAATTTTGTCAACTTATCCAGGCAAGCTTGATGTTGCCGGTGATAAGACATTCGGGATTCATATAACAGTTCCAAGAGACTGGGCCAAAAATGACGGTAGCCTAAATTGTGATGCCTTGTATAGGAATATCTCTTTCTTTGACGAGTGTTGGGTGAAGACACGCTGTCAATAATATCTCTAGATTCTTAGATAGGACAGTTATTCCCATAGGAAGGCGTAACAGTCAGCCATTTGTCTTATGTGTTCAGAGCAAGTTTCCAATTAATTTTGTTGGCGATTTTAACAGGACTCATCTGCTTGCCCCACATACTAAATTATTCGAACTAGAGGTAAAAGACGTGGAGCATATCGTGCACCTCCTATGTCATTAATCAAGAAATGACGATTAACGTCTAAAATATTAAACTTGATTGAAAATGGAACCAATGGAAAAATATAGTAGAATTATATTACTAACTGTTTTACAATTTGTTTTTTGTGAAATATTAAATAATAAAATTTTCTTGAACCCAAGCAAAGACAATTTAAAGTTAACTGAGTTATTTACAACTCCTCACTGACTTCACGAGGAAGGTACCAAACAATGATTACATTAGTTTTAATTCTTATTTAGTGTTTCCATTCACAAATTCATTCAGCGTATATTTTATATATTTTGTAATGAGTGATATGAATTGATGAATTTGATAAAGTTTAATTTTTAATTAAATGAGGTGGGGCTACTTCACTGCGGTGTATATGTCACCGACAACGGGTTTCGCCACTGTCACCAGAGGTATTGTCATACTAAGAGAACACCTAATCAGTTCGGAGTAGGCAAGTATTCGGGTCCCGTGAGAGACATAGAGATGTCTCGATGCACTGACCCCCTGTCCCCAATTAGGATGATGGTGCGCCTATTGCCGACCGTTCCCTTTTCTGACCTCCCTCCGAGGTGAGCCCCTTCCCTTTCAGAAGGAATGAGATTTACTTCAAGAGAAGTTAACTCAAGCAAAGACTTCACTTAACTGAATTATTCAGATCTACCCACTGACTTCATAAGGAAGGTAGGAAACAATGATTGCGTTAGTTTGATACTAATTTTCGTAATCCTCATGCAGTAAAACAGTTCACGATGAGCATAAGTGAGTTAAAGTGTAATAGAACACTTCAAGGGAAAGCAGTGAGTTTAAGTTTATGACTTACATCACCAGCAAGAAGTCTGACAAACACGATGAAAGTATGTGATAAATGTAATGCATACTTACAAGACCGGTAAAATGATATTACACAAGCTAAATAATAAATCAATAACAGTAGTATATCGTGGTAGACAAATCGACCATTGTAACGTGTAACGCTATTAACTTGTTGCCACTTTCTCCTTATGGAGAAAACGCAGTACCATGGTCAAATTGTCTACCACGACATACTTCTAATAACCGTTGACCCTGCCCCTGATATCCTTGACCTTGAAGGTCTACCTTAAATTAAGTTATCTGAACAATGATTCAGTTCTCAAATAATTTCTTTTTTCTCACAAACCAAACAAACCTAGCCGGCAGCTATAGGAATTGATTAATGGGCCCTTAAGGTCTCTTCATCACTATACAATTGAAGGATGAAAACAGAATTCGTAAAAGTAAACGCGTTCATGAGTTATTTACAGAAGCATTGTGTGTGTGTGTGTGCATGTGTGGTGTGTGTGTGGTGTGTGGAGGATGTGGTGGTGAATGGTGGTGGCTCAGGATGTCCTCCGAGTCGGTGTCACTGAAGTCGTCACGGCTGCCCTCGTGAGGACTCATTTTTGACAGCACACAAACAAACACAATTTCCAAACTTCCAAAGTCGCCGAGTCGCCGGAGATGCGCAGATCCCTCATGCGTAGGCACAAACAAACAAATAGTGAGAATTCGCAGGTGAGTGAGATGAGCGACAACTCCTCCGGAGGGAAATTCAAAATTCGCACTGACATTGTGTGGATTGAATTTGTTAATTGGCTGTGTGGAGCTGCAAGTCGAAACGTAGTGTTTTTATAATTCAGTCGACCGTCACCGCCATTCTCAAGCGCCACACGAAAATCCTCCAAGACGAACAACTCGGAAGAGAACACGACGTATGACATCGGAGTCCTATCGTCGTAAGGGTATGATTTTGTCGATGTGCGACTGAGAAAGGCATTCGTCACTGAATCATATTATCTTACTGTACGGACTCTTCCGTTCAATGTATGCAAGAGAGCAGCTACATTGTCACAAACCACAATTCCAACAGCGTCGAATGACCTTCTCACAACTTACGGCCATCGATTCTAGGACACTTAATCCCCCACACTACATCCCCGCCACTGATCTCAATACACTGGATTGCTCGCTGGGGTACCTGCACACTATAAGGTTTTGAAGAGGGTGCGGGTGAGCGCCACGTTCTTCCTAACGGGGCCAATAATTGTGAAGACCGTAGGAAGGGGGTATTTTAAGTGCGTCATCTTCTTCTTAACGGGGGTAATAATACCCCCAGCATACAATTCTTACTGTGGTATTGGGTTCTTCATGCTTGCTTCCAACTGAAGCTTAAGTGAGCAATCCAGTGTTAATTGAGAGCAGTGATCCCCGCACATTTAATCCCAGTCACAAATCTTCCCCATACACATATCATCCCCCACATCTCATCCCCATACAGTTCATCCCCGTATGGCGAAGTTAAATTTGTCCTAAAATGTCCGGACCGATCTTAAATTAAGTTTTTCTGAAGCTCTTTGCAAATCTGTTCACAAGATCATACAACTTAATTCTTTAAAATTCGATATTTGGACCTAATTGACAGTAGGAGTAACTGGCATTAAGACCAATCAAAGTCCAATCTAAGGAAAGAACAATCTAACAATAAGAAAATGCAGGAACTTAGCAGAAATCTTATAGCAGAAATGTGTCAAATTCGAAGTCAGCCATTTCACTGTATGCAAAAGGTCAACGCTTCCAAACTCCTATCAATCACACTCTTCTCAATTCTCTAGGAACTTTTTCTTAAATATGCAGGAAAAATATGCTCGCAAACTAATTGTAGTTGACTAAACATTCAGTCGTATTACACGTTATGAGTTGACAGGGGCGAATTGATTTGGTTAAATTGCGATGGGGATTAAATGTGTTGGGATGTTTTGTGACGGGGATTAACTTTGGTGCGATTAATTGTGAGGGGATGTATAGTGTGGGGATGTACTGTAGGGGACGAAGTGTGGGGGATGTTTTGTGGGGGATTAAGTGTCCTGGTACCACGGCCATCTCCTTGGAGGGTCCACTTCGGAATTTCACATTAGTCACATGACAGAGCAGATTTTGTTTCTTGAAATATTCAAATCTGTGGAGCTTCACTTGAGATGCGTTAAATATTATTTACTAAAGTTCAACAAGACTTGCAGAGGAGTAATTTCAGCTCACAAGGAGCAATTCATTTTACTCAGAATCTACAACAATTTTTCTGGCATCACCATGTACCTGATTTTGTTTTTCTCTGTGTGTCCAATGTGTCTAATTTTTTCTCCTAGCAACTTATTTGGAAAAATAAAACTCTCGAGTTCCTCTCGATTAAGTTTTGTGAACAATGCGCACACTTATGTTTTCATTTCTGGGTATTTCTCTTTTGTTTCTGGTTCTCTTTATCCCAGGAAAAATGTACGCAAATGTATGTATGCAGTGAATTTAAGTCAATTATCGAATAGTTAGCAAAGTCGAAGTTAAAAACTGCAATTCTGCCTTTATCGGAACAATAAGATAAAAAGCCACAAAATAAATTTGTATTTTTAAATGCATCGATTCATGCGTGGTGAAGGTAAAATACTAGAGTTTTTATTTGACGGATTCTTCACAACAGCATTATTTGTACATAATTCTACACATTCGGGGAAAGCAAGAATAGAGCAGTTGAAAAGTATTCTTTGAGTTTCTTCCAATTAAACAAAATACACATATAAATTGCCAAATAGAAAGCAATATTTTATTGTGTCACAAGTTTAACGAGTATTTTTCTCTATAGTTGATTTTATCATCAACTGTTCTTGCGTGTTATTCAAACAGTTGTAATTTGTAATACAACACAAAATGTAGTGCAAGAAGATTTTAAGAATGCAGAGTAAAGAAACAGAATGCAACGATTTGTAAAATGAAATCGGAATATTTAGAAATAACCAACATGCCAAACTGGTACAACACTCACTGTGGCTGAATTTCTACAATGTATCCTTTTCCTACGTTGCTACCGTCGGAATGGAAGATGAGCACTACTGTGGTTGAGTACCCAACTGTCTCTGAAATGACACCACGCTTTCCACAGTATGTACATGCATTAACAGTTTTAATATTAATAAAAATAAATAATGGCCATATTTTATGCATTTTCTACTATTAAACAACCAATTTACTTTATGTTCGGATCAGGTTTTAGTCTCGTTGCAGATGAAGAGCTGGTTGAATTGCCATCGATTGAGGCAACCTTTAAATAATCATTTTTGCAATCAGTTGAATTTTCGGTGTCCAGATACTTCAAAGTGATTTTAAACTCCTTTCCGCTTGCGGAAGCAATCACTTTAACAAATACGATCGAGTTTGTGTAGTTGTTTACGTCTCCATCAGGAAACGACACGTTCTGAACACCTCCGATGCTGTATATCTGAGTACTAATGGATTTTGTCGTGCTCTTGTCTAATACTTGTTGATACAGAAGTCTAAAACTGGGTAGAAGTGTCTCAGGTTTCTCAGTCACTGGAGTTAATGCCACAAAAGTTGCAAAACCTTCAATTGTAAATTCAGTAGAATTTGGAGTCCCAGAACCATTCGAATTAAAAAATACTCTCACTTTTATATGTTCAACTTCATAATCAATAAAATATTACGTGATAACAAATTGATCGAGTTCTCCTGCCCGCGAAATTCCCGTAAGTGTTAGTTTATAGTCGGGACCTAAGTTAATGTCGTATATGGAAAATTGCCACGAAACAGTGTCTTTTTCTTGGAGCATCCAGAATTGGCGATGAATCGTAGAATCTCTTTTCGTTTTGTGTAAAATTCCTCCGAACTTCAAATCTTGGAAATTCATGCCCGAAACCAAGTCCAACTGGAAAACATTTTTACCTTGTGAAGTCATAGTAGGCTATAAGACCAATATTACTATACTAAAAGCTGTACACTTTAAGCGATATGTCGCAAAGAACAGAACTAGAGCAAGAAAGGGATACCCTATTGATATTTCCACGCATTAAGATACGAATAATATCCTATCTTATTCGCAGACAATGACGGAAATTAGTTTAGCTAACCTTTTGACCTTAATGAAGAAAGCCTGTGGCAAGCAGAATAGATTAATGAGAACCTTTTAAAAACATTTATTTCGAGGCTAGTACTTTATCGGCTCGAAAATAGCCAGAAATTAGTGCTTTTTTTAGGTCTGCACTGCAGATAACATGTATTTACTTACATTGGTTGTTTTGGTGCAGACTGCTGGAATTATCTTTTGATTTAATGATTCTGACAACCTTCCAAGCAAACTCTCTATCTTTGACTCACTCTTTGTTATTTTCTCATTCAGAGACGCAACCGAACTTTCCAACTTTGACTCGAGATTTTGGTCGAATGACTCTTTCATCTAACCAAGAATGAACCAAAGGCGATTCAAACAACCATTCGTATTCTTAGTATTCTGACTGAGCTTAAGGTAAATAATTTTATCCACATCTAATGTGCCTTACCTCTGCTTTCATCTCACCAATCTGTTGAAAAATGTACTGTCGCGTAGTTTCCTGTGGGTCCACCACGTAATCCTACAAAAATTATTTTAAACCACAAACTGTCGAAAAAATTTCCATAAAAAACTTACAATTCGAAGTGTGTCTGCCTTTGTAATCACGAAGATGAGGAAGACGTATCCTTTAACGATGCCCTCCATTGTGTCTAGCTTGCGAAAGTGAAATAAACTCCGTTGATGTGCCTATGAGCAAAACTTTGGGAGTGGCTGCAGAAGTCATTTATTCTACAAGCAGCGGATGTTTGGTTTACCGCTTTCATCACTGGAGATAAATATCAAGTGACGAAGGGTAGGAGTCAGTAGGAGAAAAGACGTCAGCAATTGGCATAGACCACTACCAGAAATTTTCTTTGAATTTCTGTAATATGCTCGTCTCAATTTTGTGGTCGGTTTGGCGTATTCTTGTGACGCAATCAGTTTAAACAACTGATAACTGACTGAATTACAATACTGAATGTTTTGGGTAGTCGTAAAGAAAAACGAATTTGTAGGTACGCCCAACCTTAAAAAATTCCAGTCTTTACTGACCACGCGTACTTCAAGAAATTCAGAAAAACATTATCTTCAGACCTGCGCAGAAAAAAAATAAAGAAACGAGACATGTGGTTTGTGTGGTTAATCCTGCTTGATTTGATTTGTGTTATAGAATATTACAAAAGCTCGCAGCTTAAAACCTTACATTCTCAATTGTATTCCACAGATTTCTTTAATTTGTGCCAAGCAAATTTATCTTCAAATCGAGTTGGTAAAAATATGTAGTGGCATGCACGAAGCTTCTGTGAAATTATAAAACATCCTCACGAAGTATATTTTAAAATGTGAGAGTTTGTGTTTAAAATGGATGTGGTGATATAATGTGCGATTAATTAATGGAAAAATAACTCGTTTTAATGGTCAATTTCTTCATTCCATTTTCAAAGAATGATTGTACTATTTTTCACAGATTCGGGAGCATA
>JAQGBV010002753.1:0-10714 GCA_034698685.1 Isotomurus pseudopalustris | reverse complement strand
CGGTTCCAGATATAACCTTAATTATTATATAAGTCTCCTTTCGATCGATGTCTCGTAATTTATTCCTCGCTGCAACACATCTGCTGTATATTACCCCATTTGTAATTGTACTATGATGATGTACCTTATATACCAAGTAACATGTTGACTGACTCCATTTATCTAATAAATTAGAAATACGTAAAACTCGATCGAGCAAATCAATAAACAGAATCAAATAAACTTTGTCCAATCCATTTAATTTCATCATCTGTTCTGAATTTCTGGCTGGAACTTCTAGGTCACATTTTGATATCCAATTGAGGTCTCCAGTACCCTCCTAAAACTGCGCATCCACAAATCTACCATATTAACTAGACGTCTTTCCATTGTTCATAAATACGTTAAAAAACCTCGTGATCTGGATGTTGACCTAGATTAGATAACCAAAGGAATATTCAAGTCTCTAGTGGATGTCGTCTTTTGTCTCAAGTGACGAGTGAGTGTGGATTCTGTGGAGTGTAAAGCTTCACCCCTATTCACATCTCGAAAGGAGAACTACTTCTCACTTATATTATGCTGCAATATACTCGTTACATGTGTGTAAATATATACGTGAATGAAGTGCGTGAATGAAAATAAATCTTAATTAATTATTCTCCTTGAGATAATTAAGATTTTTAAGGAAGAGTCCGATTCGTACTTTTCTATGTTTGTGTCGTGAGAGGATCTGTGCACTGTGTACTCAACTCTCAACTCTCTTCCTAATTCCAGTCGGAATGGAACTCTCAGGGGGACAAGTTGACACCGGCTGCTGTGGGAGTGGTGAAAACACTTCACAGGTAAAAGTTACACGTTTAATTACTTTTTAAAACCATCACGCACCGTTTATGAACATACTTATCCCTCTTTCTTCCTTATCCAGGCTGATTTGGGTAAAGGAAAGTCAAACAACGTGGAGGAACACGGACTGATGATCAATACAAAACATACAGATGAGGTGAAAATCAATACATCAAAATTAGATTTCGAAATAGTTTTGCATGTTCGTAGTGCTTAAGACGTGTACTAATGGTCGCCTTTGTTGTTATTGTGATACCTTTAGATCGAGGGTCCTACAGAATCCCCTATTTTGATAAGGTCAAGCATTGATGAGCTTCAGGCTCACGTTGATAAGCGAATTTTGGTGGGTAATGACTTCACTTGGGCTGAGTTCATTGAAACTTTGTGTGAGGTTAGTTAGTTATCGACATTATTTTAAATCAATTGTATGCTAATTTGAGGATGATAAGTGAGTTTTGATTCTTGTGCTGATTGTACAGTTCGATTTGAATGGAGACAGTCATTGTGTAAAGGGTACGGGAAATAAGGAGCTGAATAAGGATTCACAGGTAAGTGGGTGTAGGAATTCTGGGGATGATTAAAACTTGTTCAGCGTTAATATTGAAGTGCTATTCATGATTGTTTGATGTTAATTCAGATTGGAGACTACATCAGTTCATTTAAGAGGCAAATGAAGGTGTATCCGATTAAAGTTGAAATGCGGAGAAAGTCACCCACTAGGAGTCCTGTTGGCCCGGTTAACTCCGTTGACGTACAAAATGGAGAGGTTGAATTCGCAGTCACAAGTGCCGTTGTTAAACCGGTAGTTCATACGAAACGAAGACGAGGACGGAGTCCTAGGAAAAAAAGAAAATTGGGTAAAAATGTTGGAGGTTCGATAGTAGCTGATAAGAAAATTAAGACTAGCGATAACATTGAAGATAGCTTACTAGAGGTACTTATACGAGCATTTCAACATAACCAAGCATTGTCACATTTGGAAACCTTATTTTCTTGTTATTGCAGCCATTTGATTTGGGTAGAAATGGAGAAGTAGTTCTTGATTGTGTACAAACGAAGGTAGAAGATACATCGGTAAAGGTAGGGGCAGAGGTGCATGTGAGCAACAGCGCTGCAATCGGTGGCGACACGGTAGAATCAGAAAATACAGTTGGCACTGAGGCACCTGTCAACGTAAATACAAAAACAAACAATAATTCTCCTGGAGCTTCTTTGGTTCAAAGTATCTTATCACCTGAAGTGCATAAAGAAATCTCGTGTACAAATACTACAAATTCATTTAGTGCAGTGGATTTTGATTCCTCACTAAGTACTGCGGAGGCGAAAGCAAATTGCTCCCGAACTGAAGATATAGAAGTCAAGGATTTCAAAGTTCAGGGCAGTACAGATATTAATATGGAATCGGAGTGCAAATCCATTTCTACGGCGGCGGAGGAACTTAATCGAAATTCTAACATGGATAGTGTAAAGTTACGAAATGGGGATTCACTGGCAACTGGAATCAACGGTAGCAGCATGGTAAGTGAACATTAAGTAGTAAATACAACTAATCAACTTTATTCAAATTTTAAGCAAACAATTTGGATATAGAAAATGCAGAAGGAAGAGAGCAGCGAAGATGACAGCGGTTCAGGTTCGGTTAATCCTCAAAATATTCCATCGGCCCCTCAAGCTAGTGCAATTATGAAGCCTTCAGTTGTCCAATATTTGTCAACCAAAGTGTCGAACAAAGATGTAAGATAACCTCATTTTAATTGTTTATATATTTTCACTTTAAATTAATGATTCATTGGATAACATTATGTTAATAACATATGTTCACAGCTTTTGAGAGTCCGGGAAGAACTAATGAAGTTACGAGATAATGACGATTACTTCAAGATGACTGCACTCGTACCAATGGCAGCTGGTCTGTTGGAGCAAATGCTGTGTCGCCCGATATCACATCAAAATTAAAAAATCACGTCTCGTCATTCGTAATGGAAGCGTTGATATTCGCTTCGCTTGTTCTTTATATGCTAGCAGATTTTTATTGTTATTATAAATAAAAATAATTGTTTATCAATAAAAATTTAGCAAGAACGCATTGAGTGTAATACAATTATTATTAAATCCACTCCGTTATTCAAACTAATTTGCTTACAATAGTTTAAATATCTTTCCAGCTTATAATGAATGAGATTACTGATTATTCAGTATTTTCACAAACCCATGTGCTGACCTACAAGTTCATGGTTGTTGAGTTTAGACAGAGACGACTCAGACGACGGAAGGGTAACATCTAAAGACAAGCGTCATAAATGACCTTAGTACTGATAATAACTACGGTGAAAATAAAACTGGTTGAGAACGACAGATTGTGTCCGCCTCCGTTTTTAGTTGGGGACGTTTGCTGGGCTGCAAACGTTTCGACATCCTTTGAAGGTACTTCATTCTTACCTTCATTTGTATTCAGTGCAGAATCTAGCTGCGAAGATGCAGTACTAGACTTTTCCTTGTCTACATTATGACCTAAGAAGAAAATATAGTTTGAGCCGTCCGTAATAATGAAGTACCAATTATTTAATGGATGTCAAGCTTGCTGCGTGTCAATACCATTACTATTATTAGATTCTGGCGAATTCAATTCTTCCAAAAGTTCGCAATCGTACTGCGGGCAATCAGTGGCATTACTGCTTGGAATACAAGATTCATTTACGAATGTGTACCCAATGGCACAGTACTCCACAAATGGCATGATCCTTCCACGTGCATGTACACATTTAAAGAAAACTGTACAATCTCCAGGCTTAGGAAATTTACCAGATTCGTCACAGGCTTCATTCGCAATGCTCTTTTCATTCTTCAGTATTTGATCGATGAAAGCTGGAATGAGCTAAACACAAAACTATTAATCAATACCATTTTAACCTTAGGTTATCTTCAACTAACCTCATCACACCCTTCATTGGCAAATCTGCGAATCCTGTTACTTCTGGAGTTCGAATTGTTCTCTGCAGAAATTCCATCCAACAATACTATCGCGACTGCTAAAGCTACGACACTTTTAAGATTCATTTTTACAATATGAGACAGCCCAACAAGAACTCAGGTTCAGATTGTAAGAATTAGACGATCTCTTGTGTTCACGAACACTGTCGATGAGCAAGTGATAATTGATTTGTTTAGACTAGAAAGTGCGAGACTAATTAGATGAAGGCTGATTGTGTCATCATGTAATATTTCAATTCCAATGTTATTTCAATCGATACAATCTCATGGTTTTCCTGGTCATTTGAACAAAGCATTCCGAGTGACAGTTGATAAAATTACGACAAGTAGCTTGGGAGTTTCCAAACTGTGTCACATCGTTCATTGCTCATGAACCTTAAAAACTATTAAAACGTGAGCTATATTGCGGTTTCACTGACCGCAGGCAGCCGATGCGAATTCTTGCGTAGTTTATGCTGTAATATTGTAGGTTGTAGCGCAATAGGCACCACTAATTGTTGAACTCTTGAATGTACATACGTAAGACTTCTCAGTTTTTACCTAGGCTATAATCCTTCAAATAATTGGCAACACCTCTTACGAACGACTTTTATTTGTTGCAGTTCATAGTTCAATATTTCACCAAGATTTCAAGATTTTGACTGCTTTGCAAATTGCAATAAGGTTTGCAATTTTATTTCTTAATTGTAAACTTACAAAATAAATTACAAGAATAAAGGCTGATCATGAGTATTTTTAGACTTCCCTTTTGAGTTTAAATACAAAAATTACACACGTATTTTCCCATTAGTAATGTCATTGTACAAGCCCTCATCTACAATAACATATTTGTCTCCTTTGAGGAAATACACTTTGTCATTTGTCCTTGTGATGTCGTAGCCAATTTTTTGATAATCCAGTTTCTTGAGCTTGTAGGTGCCTGCAAGTAAGCATCATTTTTACAACTTACACTTTGGTAGACCACACGGCTGTGTGAAAATGACTAACTCGTAATAAACCTAGACATAGGAATGCAGCGAACCTGTCATATCAATAGTTGTTGAGACTCGGAGAAACAAAGGTCTGGCATAGCTTGGCAATGCTTTTGAGATTCCAATGGCTAATTGTTGCAAATCTAAGTTATTTTCGGGGTCTGAGATTACAGCCATTCCAGCACGGCCCTCAGCTCCCGGAATTTCCACTCCAAAAACCACCGCGTCTTTGAGTCCACAGACACTGCTGATCACTGACTCAACTTCAGCAGTGGAACAGTTCTCTCCTGAGACAACAAACGCGCTTTGTTAATTCTGAACCGTGAGGATGCAAGCATGAATATAGCGCAGATCTTTTTAAAATCGAACCTTTCCACCGGAAAGTATCTCCCTTTCTGTCTTTGAAGTAGAAGTAACCCAGTTCGTCTCTGACCAAAATGTCACCAGATCTGAACCATTCGTCTCCTTTTCTGAACGCATTTTCCAAGACTTTTCCTTTCGAGGATGACTTATCCGCATATCCTTCATAATCCCTGATTGGATGGTTCCGTTGTATTCGTCCTATAATCTCACCAGCCTCATTAGCTTTGCATTCGATCGCGAAACCTGTCTTGGAATCTCGAATCGGTTCTCCAGTAGCGTCGTCAATCTTTATGAGCTTCATTGGAATGATCCAAGTTAAGTAGAGAGGCAGAAAACCAACCGCTCCGACTTTGTCGTCGATGTTAACTAAATCGATTAAACATAACTGACGTAGATTCTTCAGTTATATTTGAGTAACTGTAATGCACCGCATTGCTAAATTGCTTACCCATGTTGCAGTTTCCTTCAGTAGCCCCATACAATTCACTAATATGTGAGATGTTGAACCTCTTAACAAAGTCCGGCCATATTTCAGCTCGAAGTCCGTTTCCAAACATGACTCTTACTTTATGACTTTTATCAAACGGCGATGGTGGTTGCGACATTAAATAGCGACATATTTCTCCGATGTATTGTGCAGCCTATCAAATATTATTTTCACGAAAAGTCCCCTACACAATTCTATCCCACCCTATCACCTTCAATTTACAATATTATTTAAACTCCTTACCGTTACATTGTAGGCAATACAATCTTTCCAGAAGTTGCTAGCTGAAAACTTCTTGCGCACGACTACAGACAAGCCGTAGCAAAGACAAGTTCCACCTCCAAGCATAACCCCTGACCCGTGGTACAGAGGAAGTGAAGTATACAACATGTCAGAGCTTCTCAAGCCGTGCATATAGAAGTTCCCAACGGACGCCATGAAATATCTAAAGAATAAGATCATAGCGTAAATCTGGAGATTTTGAACGTTGTACTTAACTGCATGAGAACTGGTATAATTGAATAATATTAATTAATAATTATTATTTTAGTATATAATTAATTTACCTTGAATTTTTAATTGTGGCAGCCTTAGGAAGACCTGGTCAATAATACTCAATAATAATAACAGTAATTAAGAGTATACTATAACTTTCCAACAAATCTCCTCAAAGGAGAAGTTTTAACTTCCGGATTTGATTTTAGCAAAGTATTGATGCATAAAACTTACCAGTGGTTCCTGATGTGTATATGTACAGCAAACTATCAAGGAATCCAGCTTTTACCGGCACGCTGGGTTTACGATCGGAAACATTCTGCAAGGCTTTCATTAAATCTGTAGCAAAATTGGTATCATCAACTTCTCCTACACAAAAGAGGGGAACTCCGTCTAATCCTCCAGCGTCTTTCACCTCTTGGATTGCTAAACAAATGAAGCACCAAAAAGATATAAAGTTGAATCTCTCAAACACTTGCAATCTTTTATTCATATCCGTCAAACATCATACTCATACCTGAAGTCAAACCCGAGTTGAATATGATGGCTTTGCAATTTACAGCTTCAAAACAATGTCGAAGTGGCTGTTGTCTCAAATTATAATTAACAAGAGCTCCTGTGCAGCCAATCTATAATAAGATTTCCTTAGTTAATTGACGCTTTAGGTTGCGACACCAGAAGAAACTGATTCGTGAATTACCCGGCTGAGCCCAAGCCACACTGACAGATATTCGGAACAGTTCTCCATGAATATCCCAACTGAATCTCCTTTCTTTAGACCAAGTGATTGGAAGTAATTGGCAATTTTGTAACTAAGAATTTGGATCTAGAAAAATAATTTTCTGCAGAGTTAGAATTGAATTTTATAATTTTCTATCTCTTGTATTCAGAAAAATCTCTCACATCTAACGCTGTCCACTTCTGATCTTCAAAATATACAAGAACTTTGTTTGGATTCCACTTCACTGTCTCGTCAAAAGCGTCGGCAACTGACATGTTATTTCTTTGATAATATTTAAGGTCTAATCCGACTCGGATAAGTCGGTACAATGCTCTGGAAATCAAGATAATTTATAACTCAAAATTGTTCAACTGCATTACTATAATATTGTTCTTGATAAGCGTATCTGTTCTCACTTCGCATCTCGAGGAAAAGTTCGTATGACTGCAGATATGAACTTATAGTTAGCCAAAATCCAGAATGTTATTCCGAATGCACCGATTTTCGGTGCCAAAGAAGTCAAGTTGCATGATGATATCCATGTATCTAATTTCAAGAGAGATATAAACTCCCTCATGATGAACTAGTAGTTGGATATCTCCCTTTGAGATTGACGGTGCTCAGATGCTAATGCGATGCTAATGAACTGGATGAAAGTGTAACTTAAAATGAACGTACATACATGGTTAATTAAATGCGTGCTTTGCGTTCTTATATTTCTTATCTGTGCGTTAAAGGCTTAAATGCAGAGTGGGGTGATCAAGCTGATTATATATATTTATATACTAAATATAATAAGTATCAAGCTACTGGAATCGTGAGGTTAATTCAAGAAAGCTCTCGCGAGTCAAAACACTACTACTTATATCAACAATAAGTTCAATGAAAGATACTCTTGTTGTTGATGATGCCTAAGCGAATTTCCACATAGGAAGATAGACGATAAGCTCTCATAAACAGTTTATCCCATATACAACTGATAAAAAGGGTAAACTCCAATGTCCACATAAGATTGATCAATCCACAACCGCTACTACCGCAGTTGACCCTTGACTGGGGTCTTCTAGTCAGACGAGCATTAGTTTCTGTTTGCTGTCCTAGCCTGAAAATCTAGTCCACATGAAGGAAAAGGAAAAAAACCAAGTTAATCTTTGAACATCAAAAAAATTAATTTGTCTAATTGAATTGTAATCTTATCTTCATAAAATTCGTCCTTGCGCAGTTCAATTAAAGTATCGTTACTTCATGACAGTTAAAAACAGGAAATAAGAAGCTCTTGTTTTTTATTCACACATGTAAATGAACTGGAATGCATTTATACAAATAAATCATACTACTACTATACACAACAAATCTTGTACTAATTACAAAATCCAATCAATCAATCAATGATTCTATTTCTAAATTTCTTTCCAGAAACTCACAGTGACATAACTGATAATAATTGTATACCAGAGAGAGGTAGTTTAAGAGTTTGCAATTACGTTATTTGAACACTACATGAATTGAGAATACTTATTGGAGTTGGAGACTCAGGAACTTTGAGACGATGGTTTAGAAGGACATGAGATACTCCATGTCGACATTTTCGACCCCATCATCAACAGCAAGTAATACCTGAACAATAAAAAAACATTTTAAGAACACACACTTTTGTCATTTATTAAATCCTTGAATTTGAAGATCTATATACTTACCATAAAAAAGAAGAAAAGCGTGTGTGCCGAGAGAATATGCCATGCATCATGTTTGCTGTAGAATTGATAAGGAAGAAACGAAATGCACTCTTCATTTCCAACTCGAGCATTCGTTGCAGGTTGTGTCCATTCTGCCATGTTTTCTAGGAAGTAGTACCCGGATCCAGCTCCGAATAACAGCCCCATGACCAGAAAGATGAAACATGCCAAATTCAGCCATCCACATGCGAACTCTCCAATAATAATCTGTGTGATCGATTTGATTAGAGTTAATTCCTTTCCATACGAGTTGTGTGTCGATATTAAATTATTAGGAGCTATGCCTTACCTTCATCATAAAGTAGAAAAATAAGAAAAGTCCAAAGTTGCTGAGAATGACTAGGAAGACGTAGAGACAGTAGGACAACGAAAGTGAGAGGTAGATTAAGTAGCCATTCAGTCCAAGAAACATCAAGACGAAGAGGATTCTCTCAGGCCTCGATTTTGGAATCTTCCATTGCCACAATTTGGGTAGGCAGAAGCAACAACGAGGAATATCTCCGATGCTTCGCATGAATATAGTGACCTCAGCGCTTCTGGCTTGTGAGGAATCAGCTGCACCAGGTGTGAATGAAGTTTGGCCTTGCCGAGGTTCGGAAATCCCAATGTCTCGTAGTGGATGAACTTCTTCATCCTCCGTCTCAGCTTTTCCTGCAGTCAAAATCAGCATAATTAGTGTCTTTCTGACTTCAGATCATGCTGAGAACAATTGGAATCATACTGTCAATGGGATATCCATAGTAGATGAAGTAGATTGACACGTAGAAACAGAAGATTCCTTGAATTACAGCGATGAAAATGCGAAATCCAAAGAATAAATCATCCCATTCACTCAAGTACCGTTCAAAGGCAACTCCAACTTCTGATATGATGAAGCATATCAGGAGGATGCTACAAGCAGATATCCTAAATCGCAATCGCAGAAATCTTTATTTCCGAAAACTTTAATACAACTTATTTGACCTTAATGCTCATTATATTTCATTAATAAATCATTTTAACTTACACCTTAAAACTCCTGTGCCTCCGTAATTCGACAATTTTAAGGCAGCAAATTGTGGCAACGAATGACAGGTAAATCAGTTCTACTCATCACAAAAACGAATCATTTAACTGAAAAATATCCATCCAGTACTAATTGAGATTTCAAACTTACCATATTGGAACTTTGATTTGGACGGACACACGTGGTAGCTGGCATTGACCACTCCGTAAAAAATCAAAGAGATTCCCATGGAGTAGTACAGTCCTGTGTGCAAGGCGACCCCTTCTTCCTCTTCGGACTTATGTTTGTCCCGAATCGACTTCTTGAGAGCAGTGAAAAGAACAAAAAATAATCCAAGGAGTAAGTAGGAAACATTGGACCACAAGTGATTGAAATCTTTGAAGATCCAAACTGGATGAGAGCAGAGTGAGTCATAAACACATGCACCGTATGCACCCTGTTCGTCTGCAGTCTGGAATTTAGTTTTAAAGCTCGTTAAATTAATATATTTGCATTTGATTCGGCAACTCAAAGATTTTAAAGGAGATTTTCATATGCATGAACCATCTTTTCAAAGATTGACTGTTGGAGCAGAGTGATAGCAAAGAAAAGAGAAATAATGAAAGTCCATTTTCCATAGTCTGATTTGTCCTTCTTCTTCTTCACTGTCAGCATTCTGAGAGACATTCGCTTGGTGTAGCTCTCCGTGCGGCATACAGTTACTCGTTTACCATGCCTGAATCAATTCCCATATTATCATCATTACTTTTGAAGGTACTAATCATTCTAATCATTATTACTAAGCATGTGCAATTATTATTGTTTCTGTACAATAACTGTTTTCTTTCCCTTAAATCCCTTACCTCAAGTTGCTTCCGTAGCAAATGATGTAAGTACATCCAAATATTATTCCCACACATATGCTGAGTGCCACTGGAAATGTAACAATGATCCAAAAATGTGGATTTTCGATAGAAATTCCCAAATCGTCTTCGATCGTGAAAGTTACTGCTTTCTGTCGGGTCTCTGATGAGTCAGCAGGTGTGTCAGTGAGACCCCCACACAATGAATCATCTTTGAATACTACGGATCTTAATCGAAATCCTTGTAAATAGTCTCGTGTCTGCAAATCATATTCAATTG
>JAQGBV010002752.1:0-10715 GCA_034698685.1 Isotomurus pseudopalustris | reverse complement strand
TAGATAGAGATATGTTCTACAGCTAGAGCCTCGTACTTATCTAAGGGACAAAGACTAGGATAATGATATTATAATCATGAAGATGATTATTTAATTGAATTATACGGAGAGACGAGAGAGTCCCTTCATCGTCGATCTCCCTGCTTGCAGCCAGCATCTAATAATATTATAGCATACTTATTGATCTGAGCTGATGGCACTTCGCTACTTATGCCTTATAGTGTACAACATTATTGGTCTTCTTGATCACGATTTCACGATAGACAACAGAGAGGATGATGAAAGGAGACGAGAGAATTTAATTCAATTTCGAAGGTCGCCTTGTGACTTTTGACTGCCAGATGCATAACTGGGAATCATCTCTCTCCTTCCTCGCAGGTCTCTCTTCACTTGTCACACTCCACGAGTCTCAAGCTAAAAGACGACTGCATTTATCGCAGAGTGACATGTCATGGCTAATCAGAGTCAAACTCTGCATGTGTGTGTCTTTTGTTGAGAAGATTAGATTAGAGAAGCATATTACGAGACCTGATTAAATGCAAATGCATACAAGATTTAGGGTTCTTTCATTTTTTTATTTTATAATTTGTTCGTTTTGGGTTTAATTTGACTGTGAATTGAATTGTGCTTATCATTCCAGGTAATTTATTTGTTGCAGGAGGGACGGAAGTTGGGGTATGGGTCGATGCAGGGTATTCCGTTGGTTGCCTCCAGTCCTGTAAGGCACGAAAGTCCCCTTGGAATGAACCCCATTGAAGTTCAGTCTTATCAGCCTCCTTGGAAAGCCCTTTCCGACTTCGCCCTTCACACTGACCTCGACCGACTTGACCCCGGAGCTCCGCCGTTTCAACAACTTGTCAATCAGGTTAGTTCGTCTCTCAATTATCATTCGTCCATCTTGAGTTCCCAAACTCCATCGACTCTAACTCCAATACGCAATCGATCAAACCATTTTATACGAGAGGCCTGCTTGCAAATAAATCAATAAAATCCTCCAAGAATCCGCCTCTCCACTAATGAATGAACAAGACATGGTCAACTCGTAAACTGTCTTAATCAGCAACTTAATTTCTTGTCTCACCAAACTTTAAAGAACTAAAACCCTAACTCTTCTTCTCCAGTGGATATACGTACACAGGTTAGGGAAAATTGTTATCTTAAGCGGCCACCTTATTATCCAAATTAAACGCAAACCAGATGCCTACGTAACCTCATCAAGCCCAACTTCTACACAAGCTATCAAGATAACTCCACCACACACAACAACACACTCGTAATTCGTATTATACCTCCTCTATTTTTAAATACCAACTTACGTCAGCTCCTCTTATCAACTATTCCTGATAATTTAATGAATTAGAGGGAGAAATAACCTCATAAATTGTCATATCATTATCCTAAAAGGTATATAAAAGTATATTATCCTTCTCCGACAAGACTGAACTTCATTAGGCATCTGTAGAAGTAGAAGAGAAGAAAGAAGAAGAAGAGGCTGGAGGACTGGAAGACACGGTGATAAGTAAATGAAATGAATGAGATGTCTGTGAGAATAGGTAGTTAGGCAGGAAAAGGGTTGCTTCTTTCTCAAGAAGTTCTTATTAATGAGAGAGACAATGAAATGATGCCGGAGGTGCCGTACGTTAAAACAAAGGGGAAGGTGGAGAGAGAATTATTGACGCTGTCTCGTCGAGTGGACAACCTGGCGCGACGCTAAACACCTCGTTCTTCTATAAAATAAACTTTCGTCAACAGTTGCTTCTTCTTGTTCTGGAGACCCACCAACTCTTCGCCCTATTTGAAGTCCCTATCTTATCCGAGTATCTCTCTTATCAGCCCATCCTGGACATCAATCAATCCTCTACACAAGTCTCCAGACTTCATTCACATCCCTTAAAGAAAGTCTCTCTCTCTCTCTCTCTCTCTTTCCCTAGGGAATCTTACTAACCTATCAACCAATCAACCTATCACTCTCTCGCTCACTGAATAAAATAGAAACAGACTTCTCTTTGAATGGTCATTGGCTACCCACAATCAAAGCCTTCAATCTAATCAAACATGCATTGATCTGATAACATGTAATTTAATGTAATGACATTTAAATTTGTATGGGTGACTGAGTGGGCTGGTCCTATCTATGTAAGGTAGCGAGTTCAACAATAATTTGTGGGTTGGGTTCCCAAGAAAGGGAAGGATTGACCTGAGACTACTTTTTCATACACAACATTGTCTGGCATCCTTTTACCTACGTGGAACTTCTAGAATGTCGAATCATTAAAGGCAAATGGAGAAAATAAATTGCAATTCACAATAGGACAAAGACATACATGTCTACGAGGTGAGTGTCTAGTCAGCCCAAACGACTACTTATTTATTGTATTCAAATTATAATCCCCGTGTATATAATTTGCTGGTACGAAAGACAATTAATCGCACTTGGCAATCTCAATTGTATTGTTTCGTCTACTACTCGCTATTTCCATAATTTAGCAATAACATTCGATATACAAGAGAAGCTACCTCCATTTAACATTGTGTATGCCTGATAAGGAGGCTCTCCTCTGATGCAGATTTATTACTGAATGCAGTTATTAGCTCCAAAAAGACTTGCACACAAAGAATCTTAGTCTCGAATTTAAAAGTTTAAAAGATTTGTCGCAAGACAACATGAAACCCACATGCAACATGCAAAACGCAAATGGACAAGAGGATTGGTTTCATGTTGTCTATTCGTGACCAGTAAATCTCTCTCTTGCATTTTGTTCATGTTTTTACGTAAAAGTTGTAAAGAATTTATTGATGGAGATGAGAATTCAAGGAATTTTACAATATGGGTGTTCATTTCACCGTATAAGAATCTCCAACTCAAAATTCTAATCCAAAGAAAAATGTCTCTAATCCTCTTTAAAACAATCTTTAAATCTTAAATCAGTTTCATTCTCGTCTCTCTCGTATAAATAAACAGAAAGCTTATTTGATACTGATATGAATTGATCATGAAACCAAGCCTTACAACACAGTCCGAAATATTTGAAGATGTAATTCGTTTCGTGGGCCGAAAGGAATTTAAATATCTTAAAAAAGACACAAGACACAACACCGACATGTAGTGTGGTACAGTATCTGTCATTCTTTGTCGGCTTCGCACCACCAGCATCACTTGCATCACCTTTAAAGTCAACCCACCTTCTTGACATTTTTTTATTTCATGCTGCTCAACCCAAAAGTAAAAAGAGCTTAAAAGTGAAACAAGAATTAAAAAGGAAGTCTCTCTGAACACATACACAGAACTAATACACCATAACATTTAATTCATCGGTAACACGAACAACGAAAGATCCAACATCGAACCACCAGTCGTCCACCCGTCTGTCGGCTTTTTTTAAAATACACGAGGACTTTCTCACACATGCGATGACACATCATTGATGATATCATATCATCATTCCAATGAATTGTCAATTGTACCTCCAGAGGAAACAATTAGAACCTTTGTTACAAAAAACTCCTTTGAGGAGAAATAATCTCTCCGAAACAGAAGGAAGTAAGGAGACCTCCACTTATTCCTTAATTCTATCTTAAACGAGCTATCATCTTGTCACATATGCTCAACACATCTGAAATGGACAAGTCACATCTCTATCTTAATCATGAAAATAAAACATTATCTTGAATTCTATACTCTACAACTCGTTCGTATACAAAACAATCAATAAACGAAGTTAGCACATGCTTGCTAAATTCAAGTAAGTAACACTCTTGTGTGACACACTTATCAAGTTGCTCCTGATTAATCTGAAAAGCTATTTGCTACTATTTAATTTATCTTCGAACATTCAGTTGCCTCAAATCCACTAGGATTATGGGGATGTCACACACAAATAAAACAATTAATTGTGCTAAAGGGCTAATAAAATTATTAACTAGGATTTCTAGGAGTTTGGCAATCCCTAATGAAAAGGCATGAACAAGGAAATCAGGATAAACCCTTAAGTATCCTTTTGAATATTTACTATATATATACATACACACACACATTTGGTATTGGTAGGAATTAGGAATAAGGATCTCTCTCAGCTCATTGCTCATTCCACCCTTTCATCTCCCATTAGGCGAATCACTCTCATAAATCTCAGGCTCATCCATCCGTACCTCATGGATGTCAGAGAGGAATAACATCTTCATAAAAATTCGTAAATATTTTTATTACACACGCCGAATGAAACCATAATATATGGAGAAAGGGTTCTCTCTCACCAACTCTCCTCTCTCTTGTATATTTATAGAGCTTAAGTCTTCATCTCTCTCCCTTTGGGTAATTTTGTCCTAAATCCTAAAATACAGTAAAAACACGGAGCTAGCTAATTCACTCAGTTTGGATTCAAAGTCACGATCCCCATCACACGCTATCATCATCTTAAACATCCTTCCGTCATCAGCCCCATCATATTTTTTACTGCTCCCAACTAGCTACATTTTTTCAATTTCAAATATGGTGGAGACAACACTAAAAGGAGGGGAAAGAAAGGGTAACTTCTTGAAGACTACTACACACAACAATCCCCCATCTCCACCTTATTCTTCTACTTCTCCTCAAGAATACCTTCCTTCCTTCATTCTTCTTGCATCCAACATCTCTGTATGCGAATTGACATAATAATAAAATTACACTTGACTAAAAGCCATCCTGCCACCTGAGGTCCTTTCTCTCCCAAGTCTTAACGTTTTATGGATGCTATTCAGCTCCATAAGTTGGCTAGGGGAGACCAAAGGGCGAAATCCGTTTAAGACTCCGTCTTTGTGTGTGTGTGTTTCATAATTTACTTAAATATCTTTTCCCTATCTGAACATCATCTTAAGATGTACGTAATAATGGTCTTTCTTCTTCAGGGACTTTTAAAGACACACACACACATACTTTTCAGTGTGCCATAAACAGAGCAACCATATGCATAACACGAGGCGAGTAAATTCTGTAGTCAGTGCAGATTGAATTGTGTTTTATTGCACAGAGGAAAAAAGAATGGAACGTGATGTGGTTAGCTTTTTGGTTCCGTTTATTGAATTGTAAATTTCATGCCTACACCCTTTTTCACATTCAGCACGTTCGACACCACTTTTTTATGGAAGTGAAAGAAGTTCCTCGTTTTTCTTCGTATTGATAAGCCTTTTCACGGCATTCTTAACCACTGGAAGCTCCTTCTTCCCAACTGCACACTCACAGAGTATTTGTAATATTGACTCACTCCCTTCTAACTAAGCCCTAAGCCATCTCACACACAACAACCCTTCACCAAATTCAAATTCCTCGTAATATTTTCTGCAAACAAAAATTGAAACTTTATTTATGGCTCACACTAACCACCACACCTCCTCCCCTACTACTTACTAAATTTTACTTTCCTTTTATGAGGCCAAGTGATTAGCACTTCACTCGTGTTTATGAATATATCCTTCTAGTTCCTCTCTCCCTATAGAAGTGGAATCCGTACAAGTATTGTAAAAATTCTTTCCTTTAAGAGCTTCACGCATATTCACGAAACGTAGGTTGTTGTAGCACAATGCAAAGTTCATTTTAGCCTTAGTAGAGTTCATGGTATTCTGGCCAAGTTCATTATCTTTAAGTTCTTCGAGACCAGCATAAACCTTTCTCACTCTATTTTGGGGAAGCTGGAACAATTTAACCGTATCATTGCATCAATCAGTCTTAAAGATTATCTTAACGATGTAGTTTTAGCTCAGTCATAGATTTGTAGATTGAGGCCCACTCCCACAAACTTGTCGACTGTTTGTCGAAAGATATGACTGTAAACATGAATGTAGTAAAGCCAGGTTTGCAAACAAGAATGCTTTAGCATAAACAACAATATTATTTAATTACGTGACATGTGATGATTTAAATTCAACAAGGTTTGAGACTTGAACGAGGTACACTCATCGGTAAATACAAAAAGTCACAGATTAAAAACCCGAAATTATCAGACTAATCTGTGCACCTTGTATTTTGCTCAAGCTCCTCTCATTACACGTATGTTTATGTGTTCAGTCTCTGAATTTACTGAATTATAAATCAATCAAAGCAACAAAAATTCCCCAAGTATTTTTTGTTCATCTGCCAATCTGCCTAAAACTTGTCTCTTGAAATCGTGGCAATATCTTTCCGCGCAAAAAACCCCTGGACTCCATCACACATTCTAAGATTCTAACAAATCATGTACAGCATATTCAATAGTGAAAAATCGTGGCTGCTTGCTGCTTTATTCCTACATTGACCATACCTTTGTCATTAAGAATTAAATTAGCCATGACGTAATACCTCCAATGGTTTAGAAATTGTTCTTTGCAGAATATCATATGCAAATATGTACACACAGCAAACGCATAAGCAAACCTCACGAGATGAGTACTCAAGACAGTTTTAAAAAGAACACAAATCCTCCAGGAACAAAACGTGACCCACGATGAATACAAGAGAACTCTACAAAGATAATACAATTTCCCATAGAATTACAACGGGTGATGTTGTCTTAATTAATTATGAGATAAAGAAACAAGTCCTCCCAGCGAGCTAACTTGAGTCAACTTTGATAGTGCAGCCAGCCTAGCTAACTAACGCATATTGTTGTGGTAAGAGATTCAGGAACAGAAACACCATGAAGTTTAAGTAGCAGTCGTAATATGCAAGTAAAACTTTTAGTTCAACTATCATCATCCTCATCATCATCATCATTTCCAACCAAACTTCAGCCATTACAGATCTTCCTTAGTCATTCTGTTTTATATTCATATAATCTTTTTATTCGTACGGAATTTTATCTGAAGAAAAGTTGTTCCTCCATCAGATATCTAATCTTCCCCGGTGAAGTTGCATTGGTAGTAAGAATATCACGCTAGAAAATGGTGGAAGTGGTTGTGTACTGTGAAGTGGTGGTGGTGGTGTGGCCAGCCTAAGACAGGGGAGGGTATTCTTATCTTATCGCTTGCATGCAATGAGGTACTCAATCCCCGTACAGATGGTGGCTATATAACAAGATGACTTTCAACTTTCCTTTTCTTCTTCATGCACTCCAGCAGAACAATGCGTATTTATGTAATTATGGTTCTACAGAAATCTTACTTCAAAAAGATCTTCGACACACTAGTAACTTTATATTTGAAACGAAAAAGAATTCTTTCGAGCAATAATGGGGAGTGTTTCAAATATAAAAAAGGTTGGTTCACTCCGAAAGACAGAGAGTGAGTATTGAAAGGGAAATTGAATTTTTTGGAAGGACGGAACTGAAGAATTGGAAAGAAAGGACGAGGGTGTCAAGCACGGATTGGATTTGAAAGTTTCAGTCATTCGACTCCAACTCCAAGCCTTGCCCCTTTCTAAGGAAGTTTAGGAATTTCAAACATCTAAAGTCATCTTAATATAATACCAGTTAATCACCTACTAACTTGTGCAATATTTTCACTAGAAGAACTTTCAATATCGGACAACGAGAGCAACAGAAAAGAAATATTCGGTAATTTAGGAACTTCATCTGATTAATATAAAATGTAGGTTAAGTCCAAATCCTGGCAGTGGTGCGATTACACGCAGGCTTAACTTTTAAACCATTGACACCTTACACCTTAATATTGAGAGCTATTTAATGTAGACTCCAAGATTGTATTCGTGTTTACCTACTGAGGCATACTAATTGCATTAACCTTATTAAAGAGTAATAAAATATTCATATTCACGATTGACGAATCTTAGGTATATTGATACTTAAAGCTACACAGTAGAACATAACAGTACATCAATCCGTACTTTCTACTTTCCATCAAACCTTTAAAAAATTTAAAACTACATCAATTGGACCACACATAAAAATGGTTAATCCATTCTTTAAGTCAACCACCTGCATGACCTCACTGCTTACATTAAGTCTCAAAAACCTAAACAAAATGTGTCAGCTCGATATAAATAACCAACGGGATTGATTGAAATATCTCCACCATCTTGACAAGAAGTGAATGTTAAGTTAAATGATCACCCAACAATCTGGGCTATTCCATTACTAAAGTTATGCTAATCTTATGCCTGATTGTGAGACAAATCTCACACAGTCCCAAGTATTTATTTTATTAAGATTGACGCAATCAGTTCCACACCAAATTACTTGTGATAGGCAACACGATGTGGTTGCTTTTTAAATGTCAATCAATCACGGGGTATCTCATTGTTCCTGAGGACATTTTAAGTGTAGATCTCTCACTTGTACAGCCAAATGTCTGCTTGGAAATCAAAATTATTTTAAGCTTCTTTTCTCCCTTCAATCAACATTTCTTAACGAGTGATGGTCAATTATGCCCCAGACGGGCCCAGACCACAACAAGGAAGTATTCTTTACTTTTCAAACTCCTTGCTTTTTATATTTTAGACGACTACGACTACATACAGCTCACTAGAAACTTTTTAACAGTAAAAAATTCACTACGTATTGTTTTATTTCACTTCTACAAGACATAGTGTAGTAAGATGAGAAAGGAGAAATTGAGAACTAAGGTTATTTGTGAAATTAGAAGGAATGCTCAGGCGTGCCCATAAAATGAAAGCCTATGGATTGGCATGAGTTCGTGGAGCTATAAAACCGTCATAAAAAGATCGCTTCTGTGTGCATGTCATTCTTATGAATTATTCATAACCCAAGATGATCCTTCTTCTTCTTCTTCTCCTCTCCTTCGTTCATCTTTCTTTATAGGCCAACCACCACCACTACCCATTCCTCCATTCTTTTATTCTACAAGATGACTTTCTGTCTACAAAGCACACACACACACATACATACACCTCCAAGAAGAATCTCTTCCTCGCCTTCCATTCCACGAAATCGTCATACACCCTCGACTAAGCCAGAATATCTTACTGGAAACAGGGTATTATATGAACCGTATCATTTGAGCCATCACATCATCATGTTCGATTCATGGATCCCAACATAAGAAGAAGGAAAGATCCTTCGTCCTTCCTGTCCAGAATGAAAAAGATCTTCTTCCTTACACGGAAGAATAATGACGCTCCTCATAGTCTTTCCTCCTTCCTCGTCCTAAATTCCTTGGCTTTCGTTTTTTCTCCAATAAATAGACTTTCATTCGATTCCTTTCATCTTCCGGTAAATGATCTCCATCATTTTTCTCCAGTCAACTTCCAGCCAGCGACTTCCTCATCTGTAAATCCTATCCTGTCTGCAGGCTCTATGATGAAATCCTACCCGATTCTTCTCTTATTACAAATTGCTCCTGCTTTAAGTAGCACTGCTATTACCAATTTCTTCATTTATTTTACTCCAACTCCTGAATTTCATTTGTTCTACTCCATTACACATCAAATTGATTAGCAAATCTAAGAAGATTTAATAACCAATAAAGTATACTCTAAAGACTCTAACCCAAACTTTTTTCTCTTCATCCGTAAAAATCTATTCTATTCTTCATCTAAAGACTTTCCTTTTCGGTTCACTGAATCCGTAAAAACTTAACAAGAAGCTTCCTGCTTCTGAACAATGATAACGTGGGAGGTAAGGTGAAGGGCCTTTAAGGGCAGAAACAAGTGCTTTTTCCTTGTTAGTCTTGTAATCAGATGATGTACACAGTGAGGAGTTCAATTGACACCCAATATGCCTTGAATAATAAGATCTTTGAAGTCAGTTGAAGAGCCGCAGGGGTCTTCTCGCTCGACTAAAATCTCATCTCTCTCTGGTCTCTCTCTCTCTTTCCATCCAACTAAAATCACGAGAGCTAACTAAACAATTCCCTTTGACATCTTTGCTCCCTTACCGTGAGACACTCATGAATGCTTTGTGGTCTAACCTTCCATTATTAATCATCCTTTCTCTCTGAATATTCTAAATGTGAGCTCACTGAGCTCAATAATTCCCACCTACGCACATCCTCACTTTTCCACGAGTGTTGACGTAACACACATAATCGTACTACTTTCAATCCCAACCTTATCTCTGGAAGAACTCCAGGGAGGAAGGAAGCATGACAATTGACAAGGAGAAAAACAAATGAGAATATATTTTTTGAGCAAATACAGCTTGTGTTTTGTTTTGCTAATGGCTCGAATTACGTTAAATACTGCCTTCCATCACACAGTTCTTTTTCCCTTTTAGCGAGATTCAGGATGTGAACGAGAGACGAGAGAGATTTTGAATGAAAAAATTCCTCAGTTGATGTCATACTTCATGTCATGTCATGATTTCAAACATTTATTTTCCTAAAAATCTTCCCTGTGTGGTCTAAAGCAAGAAATACGAGAGAGATAAAAAGTTATTAAAAAAGTTCTACTGAAACCGTAATTGTTCAGGGCACGAGGAAAATGCAAGTGTTAAATTATGAGTTATCTCTGGAGTTTGGGAACTCATCTAATACATGTTCAACTAAATTACGTCAATTTATTCTCAGTGGTCTAATTTTGATATGAAATTACAGATGCACGGCTACGACCTGATGCACACAAACGGGGGAGGAGGAATGGAGATGACGCAAACACCCACCGACCTCAGCCATCATGATTCTACGGACTCGTACGTAACTTACCTGGAGAGTGATGACAGCCTCAATCATGACACGTCCAGTCCGTAATTTTAATGTGGATCTAAGAATAAATTATTTACAACTATTTACAACTTATAAATACCAGAAGAACTACTTACAAGCGTACACTACATGTAAAATATTATACA